>BOPN01000570.1:293607-306107 GCA_017312705.2 Penaeus japonicus | reverse complement strand
GTTAACGTATAGTGTTGTCTCTCAGAGAGAGAAAACGAGCGAATTAGTGAATAAGAGAGTCCAGTCCGTAAGTGAACGAGTGAGTGGATGAATGAATGAGTGAGTGAGTGACTGAGCGAGCGAATGAGTGAGTTTACCTACTCTGAGTGGCTGTCGAGTTAATGGGCAATATGTATTTAATCATCAGTTGTTTTATGGTGTTCTTGTTTTGTGAGACTCCTGTTGTTGACATTTAGTACTGAACTCGCAGATTGTTCGCAAGGAAATTCAATCGCAGGCTTTAATGTTAGTTGATGGCGTGTATTAAATCTGCTCGAGGCAGTTTATAGGGAGATTTTATTTTTGTGTATTTGTTCGAAATTCTGCTTGTTTGTTTTTGGGACTGCTTTATGATATTTATATGTGTTTATAGTTGTGTTTGTTTTTTATATCGTCGCGTTTTTGTTTGTTTTGGTCCATACATTATTTGCAGATTGCGCGTCATTATATGCTTATTCTGTATATGCTGGTGTATTGTATGGCAGCATATGATTATTTACAGATTGTATGCCTCATTATGTGTCTACTGATATATACTGATATAAGTACCTTTTTTCAGCTTATGTATGTTTATATATATATATATATATATATATATATATATATATATATATATATATATATATACACACACACACACACACACACACACACACACACACACACACACACACACACACACACACACACACACACACACACACACACACACACACACGCATACGTATATATATATGTGTGTGTGTGTGTGTTATATACACATACATACGCATATTCACTTATATGTATTTGATTATTTATTTGTTTATTTACAAAATTATTCTCTTTCTTCAGGTATGTGTCGTCAACAACATCGGGGGAACCTCTTCTGCAGTGAATACGTGTATGTAAATTCCCGCACGACATGTAAACAAAACACGAGCAGAATGTTAACCAAACGTAAATATCTGGAAGACAACTTGAGCATCTAGGAAACACTTATGCTAATTCTAAGTAATGACATCACGGAGAGTTCGCTGCCAATTAAGCACGGTCATAATCATCTCTGGCACGAAATTCAGTCGTGAGTGTTTCTTGGCGATCTGTTGCCGTTGTTAAGGTACCCGGTGATTGCGTCATTGCTGTTTCCTGTGGTTGGTGAGGGAGGGAGGGTGCTTGCACTGCCTTGTTTCGTGGTTCTCGTGTTGGTAGAGTGTGTGATCCAACGGGAAGGCGGGATAGGGACAGGAGAAGAAAGGGAGAAAGGAAAAAGAAAGGAGAAAAATAATGGGGTGATGGTGATAATGATAGCGATAATGATGATGATGATTATCAGGGCCGTATTCAGAGATAGGCTAGTGTCGCCATTGATCATTTTTAACGACGATGCAATATGCCTTTCGCCCTATGATCAAGCTTGGAAAAGGTGTTTGGATTTTTTGCATGCAATTTTTTTTCATTTGTAACGTCCATCTTCAGACTCTGGATACTACCCTGATGAGGATAATGGTAATGGTAATGACAATAGTAATGATAATGATGGTAATGATAAAGATAATAACAGCAATAAATGATAATGATAAAGATGATTATTACAATGATCGTGGCAATGACCGTAGTAGAAAGAGGGCGCGTCGTTGGAGGCGAGCGTGGTGGCACGGTGGCAGTGATGTCCGCAGTTCTTAGAGACCCAGTTTCGGCCCTGACCCGCATAACCTTCCAGGGATAATGAGAGATGATTTGTGTTTTTTTAGGGGGGGCTTTATTTAGGTTGAATTGGTAGCTGCGGGGGTGGGGTGGGGGGAGAGAAGGGGGGATGAAGCGGTGGAAGAGAGGGTAGGAGAGAGTCGGAAGGGAGCGGTAGGAATAGGGAGGGGGGGCGGTGAAGTGGAAAGGGGAAGAGTGAATATGGGTGGAGGAGGGGAAAGAGGGAGAAAGAGGGATGGTGGAGAGTATAAGAAGGGATGAAAGGTATAGAGAGAGGGGGCGGAATGGGAAATGGGATGAAATCGAGGAGGAGAAAAATAGAATACAAGAGAAACCACAGATATGGGGGGGGGGGGTAGGAAGAGCGGGTGGAGTGGGTGGAGGTGGTGTAGGTAAAAGAGAAAGGGCTAGGGAGAAAGAAAAGAGGGGTTGAAAGAGAAGGGGGGGGGGAGAAAGAGAGAAAGAAAGAAAGAAAATAAGAGCGAAGAAATGGAGGGCGAAAGGAAAGCCATTGGGGAGCTCATTAATGAAGTTCCAGAAGCGTTATAAGATCCCGACAAAGGACGACCGCAACAAAATGGATCATCGATTCGGCTTTTTTGCGGCGCGCGGGAAGGAAAGGCGAAAGAGGGAAAGGCAGGCAGCTATGCAGGCAGGCTGGCAGGCTGGCAGGCTGGCTGACTGGCTGGCTGGCTGACTGGCTGGCAGGCTGGCTGGCTGGCTGGCTGACTGGCTGGCTGACTGGCTGACTGGCTGACTGGCTGGCTGGCTGGCTGGCTGGCTGGCTGGCTGGCTGACTGGCAGGCTGACTGGCTGACTGGCTGACTGGCTGCCTGGCTGCCTGGCTGCCTGGAAGGTAGATAAACAGGCAGGCAGACAAGCAAGCAAGCTAGCAAGAAAGCAAGCAGGTAGATAGAAGAACAAAGTAAAGGAAAGAGAAGTAGCAAGCAGAAGAGGAGTGCGAGGAGGAGGAGGAGGCGATAGAAGAGGTGGAAAGGAGGAGAAGCGAAGAGGACAAAGGGAAAGAGAAGATCTAAGGAAGGGCAAAGGGAAGTAGCAAGTAGGTAAAGGTGTGTGGGTGTGGGTGTGGGTGTGTGTGTGTGTGTGTGTGTGTGTGTGTGTGTGTGTGTGTGTGTGTGTGTGTGTGTGTGTGTGTGTGTGTGTGTGTGGAGTAGTCGACGGCATTATGTGAGGGCCGCGCACGAGCCCTCACGCGCCGTCGGGATTAAGGCGGGATGAAATTCAGCGCTTTATGGCGGGGCTGCGGTGGGATGCTTAATCCTACGGCGGGTGATGAGGGACTCCGGACGCCTGCCTTCTGCCGAAGCTCATTATCGGCTATCATCATACGTTGCAACGTCGGCGTCGTTGGCGTCGCCATCGTCATCATCATCATTATCACTATCCTATCACTATCATTATCACATCACCACCACCATCTCTTTTCCTCTACCTCCCCACACTCCACCATTCCCTCAAACCATCGTCCTCATAAACAGTATATACAGATACACGTCCCCCCTCTCCCCCACCTCATTTCCCTACTTCCCGCCCTTCATACAACTGTAAGTTCCCCTCCCACTCCCCCTCCCCTACCTTTACACTCCCATACAGCCCCCCGCCCCCATATACCTATACCACCATACCCCCCTCCCCCCCGCCTTCATACCCCCAGGCCCCCTCCCGCCCCTGCAACTAACACACATACACGCCGGAATGTCTCCCGTTAATTAACTCGTCGGCCAGACAGAAGCTCGGGCGTTGATGAATCTTATGTGACAGGGACTCTGGCGGTGTCTGCAGGTGCCACGCGGGGACGCTCGGCGAGGGCGAGGGGAAGGTGTAAGGGCGGCCGTAAGGGCGAGGGTGTCGGGATAGGGAATTTATCGTAAAGGTGTGTGTCGGAGAGGTGAGTGTGTCGGAACGGTGGACGTCGGAAGAGTGGTGGTGTCGTAAAGAGAAGGGTGGGGTGTCACATGGGTGTATGTCGGAATGGTGAGGATGTCGTAAGGGTGTATATTGAAAAGTTGATGGCGTCGGAAGGGCGCAAGTAAACATGCGACGATGACGAGGGTTGGCAAAGAAGGACGAAGAGCGATGCGGGGTGGAGGGGGAGGCCTGTAGAGGATAGTGAGAAGGTGGGGGGGGGGGGGTACAGGAGATAGGCATAAAATCTCGCATTGCGACTTGTACACGGAGAAGCCGACGCCGCTCGCGAGGGTCGGAGAAAGGAAGGGTGACGCGGCGCCGTGACGAAAGTGACAAGGGTGGCGGCCAGCCGAGGGAGAGTGATAGTCGGACGTCTTTGGAGGCTGTCGAGAACTTGGACGGCAGTTTGCGTCAATTAGCGAGCGATGCTTATCTGACGGACGCTCGAAATTGCGTTTTCGTGTTCGGATCGGGAGGGTTCGGGGGAGTCGGGTCGGGTCGGGTTGGTGGGAGTATATCGGGTCGGATAGGGAGGGTCGAGACGGGGATAGGCCTAGGGTGGAGGGAAGTAGGAGGGACGGAAAGGTCTCGATAGAGGAAAACGTCTCCGGCCAGAGATGCAAGGCAGGAGATAGACAAGGGTGGATAGGCAAGAGAGGGCTGACAGAGGTAAACAGGAAAGAAAAAAAATAGTGAAGGAAAAAAGGATAGACACAGACGGCTTAGCAAAGAAGGATAGGAAGGAAAGGCGAGACTAGGATAGACAGACAGAAAAGGAGGTAGGGAAGGATAGCAAGAATGAATACATAAGGAAAGATATGCAAGAAAAGAAACAAATAAAAGATACAAAAGAAAAGATAGAGAAAAAAGCACCTAGAAGGACAGAGAAGGATAGGCAAGAGACGGGCGATTGCTGGCGCAGATGCAGCGGATAGAGGGACGGGCGGCGGGATAATGATGGAAGAGCGATCCCTCGTCTCAAGCGCCAATTAAATCTGCTCCTTCTGTTTCTCGTTGAGGATCTCCCGGAGCTCGAGTTTGCAACAGCTCTGTGCACTTTGGGGTTGCAACATCCGTTCGGTTAGGGGGAGGAGGGGGAAAGGGGTGAAGGGGAGGGAAGACTAGAGCAGGATGTGAGACTGAAAGCTGTTGCTTCATGTCCTGCTTCTTCTTCTTTCTCCTCCTCCTCCTCTTTCTCCATCTTCGTCTCCTTTGCCTTCTCCTCTTGTTTGTCATCTTTCTCTTCCTTTCTACCGTCTCCCTCCTCCTCCTCCTCCTCCTCCTCCTCCTCCTCCTCCTCCTCCTCTTTCTCCTCTTTTCTACCTTTGTTCTCTTGTTATCGATGTTTCCTGTCTCTGTGGGGTTTGCATTGCTCTTGATCCCATTTCGTAAACATTAATGTTTGAGTCTTTTCTTGTTTGTTTGTTGTTGTTGTTGTTGTATTTCGTCATCCGTGTTCTTTGGCGTATTAGTCTTTTGTATCTCAAAACAAAGGAGAAAAATGAAATAGAGATGATGTTTCGAACTTTATTTTATGAACGACTTTTATATTATCTCAGAGTAGAAAGGAGAAGAAAAAAAACATGTGGTGTTTTTTCTTAGACATTAATTTTAGTTTTTCTTTCCTTACGCGCATTATCGACTACGAGTCGAAGAGTAATCACGGATAGGCAAAGAAAAACAATCACTTCTTTAAAAAATGATAATACTCGTAATAAAACGAAACAGACTGTCCGTATTGAATTTGCGGAGTGTAAATATCAGGTTATTATCGGGTGAGGCAAGGCAAGGAGATGGAGCGAGGCAGGAGAGGCAGTTAGCGGGTCATTGTGGAGGAAATAAGGGCGGATTCCCAAGGCGTCACTTTGGGCCCTTTTCGCCTTTTTGGGGCCTATTTTATTTTTGCCTCTTCTTTCTCTTCTCTCTTCGTTTTTCTCTTATTTGAGGCTCTCATGCACGTACATGCACACACAAACACACACCCACGCACGCACGCACACACACACACACACACACACACACACACACACACACACACACACACACACACACACACACACACACACACACACACACACACACACACCTTCCTTCCTTCCTTTCTTTTTAGCAGCTCATTTGCACATCCCCTTCTACATCCCTTATCTGCCTCTCGCAGCAGTCGGAAGAAGCTTAAAGGAAAGTTGATGCTGCGGTATTTACTTCTTCTTTTCGTTAGACTGAACGGCGGGTATATTGTTTGTTATTGTGTGTTCTTCTGTGTATGTGTTTTGTTGTGTGTGTTTGGAGGTAAATCTAATTGTTAGAAAAGAATGTCATGTTATTATGGGTGTTGTTATTATTATTATCATTATTATTATTATTAGTAGTAGTAGTAGTATTGTTATTGTAATTATAATGTTAAAATATATATAACATTATTAATTTTATTATTTCTGTTACATTATGTTTGTTATTATTATTATTATGATCTGATCGTGTTATGTAAAAACAAGTGATTATATGTTATACCTTGTGCGTGGTAAGTGCTCACCTTCAACCAGACAGGGAATCCAAAGTGACCTTGCAACAGCCAGCAACCGTACCATCGTGTAGAGCCGCCGAGCAAGCGCCTTCGATTATCCGCCGAACGCATACCGCTTTTTATTCTTGGAATCCTCTTGGAAGGGCCGCAAATGACGTCATCGTTAGATTCCTGTTGTGTGGTGAGGTGGGGGGGGGCGAGGTCAGAGAGAGAGACCCGATTCCTTCTCCTCCGCCACTTCCCCATTTCCACCCACAATCTCATTTCGTGGGCGGGGAGGGACACTAGGAAAGAGATACAAATCGTTTGAATTTACCGGCTGGCGTCCGCAGATGTTTGGGACGGGGAGGGGGGGGGGGGGGGTAAGGATAATAGGTAGGTGATAAGAAGAAAGGAGGAAGAAGAAGAAGGAGGAGGAGCTTGGGAGAACAGGGTGGAGGAGGATTCAGAATTTCTGGCGTTAATGCCGGGGAATGAATGGGTCTGATTCACGAACCCTGAAGTTTGGGTGGAGAAGGTCGGGGATAAAGGGGGAGAAGGAGAAAAAAAAGTGGGGGGCAGGGAGAGGGAGGGCAGGAGAAATGCAGAAATGCGCGTGGGACGAAGGAATTCTCTCTCTCTCTCTCTCTCTCTCTCTCTCTCTCTCTCTCTCTCTCTCTCTCTCTCTCTCTCTCTCTCTCTCTCTCTCACTTTCTCTCTCTCTCTCTCTCTCCCCCTCTCTTTCTTTTTCAATCTCTCTTTCTCTTTCTCTTTCTCTTTCTTTCTCTCTCTTTATGTCCGTCTATCCGTCAGTGTGCCTGTCTTTCTAACTCCCCCCTCCACCTCCCCCCGCAGCCCGCCCACAAACCCCGCTCCGAAAGTGACCACTCGACCGCATGTGTCCTAAAGTGTCCAGCGTTAAATCGTTCAATCTATGCGGCTCTCCCGGCCTCGCACGTTTGCTGTTCCCGTAATGACCATTGATTAGAGGCGGCCGGCCCTCCTGCCAAGTAATTGCTTGCACTTGATCAGCTGCCTTTTTGTCGCGCGCGCGTCTGTGTGTGTGTGTGTGTGTGTGTGTGTGTGTGTGTGTGTGTGTGTGTGTGTGTGTGTGTGTGTGTGTGTGTGTGTGTGTGTGTGTGTGTGTGTGTGTGTGTGTGTAAGGGAGAGGGAGAGGGAGAGAGAGAGGGGTGAGTAAGCAAATGAACGTATTCTTTAAGATGCGACCCATAGATTGTCAGATGTACTGAGAAAGTTAAACAGCGCTGGTTGTATAAAGTTATATAAAGACAAAAAGGAAAACAAAAATATGCAGAGTACAACAGACAGCATGTAGTGTTGCCTAGACGCCATTCTATGTTCTTTTTTTCCTTGACGTTGGTGATCATTCAGATTACAGATTAGTTGAAGGGTCCATCGGCGCTCGTCGTTATGTGCGGCGCGTCATTGAGTGCACAAGGGAAGTTCTTAAGAGGCTCCGTAGGGGTAGGAGGGCCCCAGGATGATGTTGGGTACGCGGGGCGTTTCTTTACGTAATGAGGGGAGGGGGGGAGGGAGAAGGAGGAAGGGAGGGAGGGAAGGGGGGAGGGGGGAGGGGGGAGACGGGAAGAGAGAAGGATTGCATGCGTCAGCCGTTTTCGTTATTCGTTTGGTCTGCTCTTGATGAGAGAAAGAGGAGAAGGAGAAGGAGGTGATAAAGGTAAAAACAAAATATTAAAAAAGGCGAGGGGAAGATGAAGAAGATTAAGATCAAGACAGAGAAATGATAATAATAATAATGATAATAATAATAATAACAATAATAATAATAACAATAATAATAATAATAATAATAATAATAATATGAAGGAGGAAAAGGAGGCGGCGGCGGCAACGGCAACGGCAACGGCAACGATGACGACGACGAAATCCCCGAGAAAGCGCAGGAAGTCCGAGCTGTTGGTGAGGTCGCCTCGGCGACTGATGCTGCGGGGCCCCCTTGCAAGGCGTCAGTCACCATGCAGATAAGGGAGCGGAGGGGCAATTATCGCAGCTGCAATCACACGACCGGCGACCGACATTTGCCTTCGCGCCCCCGGGTCTTTGGGCGGCCGCTGCCTCGGGTCCGGCGTCCTTCTGACGAGGTCGGCGCTCGGGTGGAGGGGCTAGGGAGGGGGAGGGGAGTGATGGAGTCTTGTGAGGGATGTTCTAGTGTTGGTGTTCTCTCTCTCTCTCTCTCTCTCTCTCTCTCTCTCTCTCTCTCTCTCTCTCTCTCTCTCTCTCTCTCTCTCTCTCTCTCTCTCTCTCTCTCGTCTTTCCTTTCACTTCACCGTCTTCTTTTCCTCCCTCCTCTTTTCCTCCACCTCTTTCTCTTCCTCCCTCCCTTTTCCCTTTCCCTCCCTATTCTCTCTCCCCACCTCCCTCCCTCCCTCCCTATTCCCTCTCCCTCTATCTCCCCCCCCCCCTTTTCCGTGTTCCGATATCAGCTTCTCTCTCTCACCCACATGGCACTTACGGGTTCAATTATTTTCGTGTTAGGTGTAGCACGCCCACTCCGCCCACTCCGCTCATTATCCGGGCGTGCCAGTACGGAGGAGGAGCTCCTTGAGGCCTCTTGCTTGTCTCTCCCGAACCGCCCTCGAGGCTCTGCTCCACCAAATTATTTGTTGACTTGTTCAAGTTTTTCTGGTTGAGGGAGGGAGAGGGAAAGGGGAGGGGAAGAGAGGGGGAGGTTTTGTCCCCTTTAATTCGGTTAAGTGAGAGGGATGACACTGGAAGAGAATTCAAGATCTGGATATGTCTAGTCTCTCTATCTATCTATCTATCTATCTATCTATCTATCTATCTCTATCTCTACCTATCTCTCTCTATCTCCCTCCCTCTCCTTCCCTTCCTCCATCTCTTCCTCCCTTCCTCCCTCCCTTCCTCCCTCCCTTCCTTCCTCACTCTCTCCTTCTCTCCCTTCCTTCCTTCCTAATTCTCTTCTCCTGCCTCCCTTCTTCCTTCCTTCCTAATTCTCTTCTCCTGTCTCCCTTCTTCCTTCCTTCTCTCCCTCGCTCTTCCTCTCTCTTCTCTCGTCTCCCCGCTCACCCATTATTAATCAAGTGCAATGTCATCATCTTTTTTTTTACGTGTTAATTCAAGTTTCCGGATTACAACGTAAATATTTACGCCACGGGAGTTAGCGAGAGCCCTTGCATTTTTAGTATTTACACCGGGGTTGTGAGCACTAACAAAACACTCGTGAAGTCTCATGCATGTAGAATGCGCTCTGGTGGAGGTCTTTTGTTCTTTGCAATTTTATAATGTTGATGAGATGTAAACCGAGATGAAAGGAGTGATTTCCGTTTTCTTTCTCGCGGTGTTCTGTGTTGGGGGGGGGGGGGGACTTTTGGATTCGTTGATCAGATCTTGTTGCTGGGATAATTGTTAGAGTTGTTCTGGTTATTTTTTACTGTTGTTTCCTTTGTTCTTATTGTTAGCATTGTTATTATTAATATTACTATTTTTATTATTATTATTAATGATGTTACTTATTGTCATTATCATTGTTGTTATAATGATAATGATACTAACGGTCATGATGATAATAACAATTATAGTGATAATGATAATAACAATGAAATGATATTTATGATCATGATATTAATATGGTATATGGTTGGATATAATTATTTTTAGTATAAGATAGGACAAGGAGAGGGAGAAGGGTCGAAGGGAGCCTGTCCAAAAGAATAATTTTAAAGAGAATAGGCGGAAAGTACTCATAAGAGAGAGAGAGAGAGAGAGAGAGAGAGAGAGAGAGAGAAAGAGAGAGAGAGAGAGAGAGAGAAGAGTGAGACAGCGGCATGGTGAGAAAGAGAGAGAGAATAGATAAAACATGAAAAAGATGATGAAAGAAAAAAGGAGAAAAGAATGACACTGAAAGAGCTGTACCGAACGAGAAACTCAAGCGGCATGAGGATAGGAACAAGACGGGAGGCCGAGGCAGCTGCAGTAGAAGAAAGGGTGGCCGCCTAATCAACAAATGGAAAAGAGGGGGGACTCAGCCAAAATGTCGGATCTACCGCGCTGCTAAACCAAACATTCCACTTCCCTTGATTAATTTACCTCCGCGGAAAGTAAAAGACGGACGTGATTTTTATCTATTTCACCCTCTCCCCACTCTCTATTTCTCTCTCTCTCTCTCTCTCTCTCTCTCTCTCTCTCTCTCTCTCTCTCTCTCTCTCTCTCTCTCTCTCTCTCTCTCTCTCTCTCTCTCTCTCTCTCTCTCTCTCTCTCTCTCTCTCTCTCTCTCTCTCTCTCTCTCTCTCTCTCTCTCTCTCTCTCTCTCTCTCTCTCTCTCTCTCTCTATCCCTATCTATCTATCTATCTATCTATCTATCTATCTATTTATCTATTTTTCTAATCCACCCCCTAATCCTCCTCCACTTCCTCTTCCTCTTCGATCTCCCTTTGCCTTCCTTTCCTTCTCTTCTTCATTTTTTTATCCACCTCTTTCTCTTTTTCCCTACTCCTCCTTTTCTTCCCCCTCTCCTTCCCCTCCTCCTCCTCTGGCTCCTCCTGCTCTTCCTTTCCATCCTCATTCCCCTCCCTCTTTTCCTTTCCCCTCGTCCTCCTCCTCCTCCTCCTCGTCTTTCCCCTCCCCCTCTCCCTCCCCTCCCGTCTCCCCTACCCAAATACCCCAAATTTCCACCACCACCGCCCCCCCCTCCCCCCCACAGCCTTGTCTTGCTAGAAAGTAAACAACCTCTTGAGACATCGACCCCCAGACGCTCGTTTCTTCCCCTCCTGTCATGAGGGTTTCGTGAGGTTCTTTGGGGCTTTTAACTCGCGTCAGCTGGGGAGTGGAGGGGATTGGGGGTTAGGAGGAAGGGGAGGGGGATAGGGGGCAAGGACAGGGGTACGAAGGGAATAGGGGGGTAAAGAGGAGGTGAGGAGGACACGGGGGCAAGGCGGGGAATAGGGAAGTAAAGAGGGGACTAGGAGGTGCCAGTGGGGAGAGTGGAGGGGAGGGGGCTGGGTGTGAGGAAGAGGAGGCTGGTGTTAAAATTATTCCTATTTTAGTTTCGGTGAGGTTTATGGTATTAGTGTAGCTTTTGTTTTGCTTGCTTGTTTCTTTTGATTTGGGGTTCGCTTCCACTTATGTATTATTATTTTTTTTCTTTTTTTTCTTAATTTATGCTAGTTTTCTTTTGGTGGGGTTTGACTGTTATTAACAAGTGAACGTGGAATGTATATATTATTTCTTATTATTTATGTTATTTTTTCTTGGGGTGACGTTGGGGGTTTATAGTAAGCTCTAGTATCACTGACAGTCATGTTGTTATTATGTTGCATGTGGTCAGTATGTCTCCTCCTCCTTCCCCTCATGCTTCTCTTTCTCTCCTTCTATTCTATTCGTTTCGCTAATTTTGCGTCGTGGAGGCAGGGGGACAAGGCAGAGAGTAGCGGAAAAGAGATGGAAAAAGAGAGCAAAGGAAGAGGGAACGGAACGGAACAGACGGGATTGGAGAGAGAGAGAGAGAGAGAGAAGGAAGGGAGGAAGGAAGGAAGGAAGGAAGGAAGGAAGGAAGGAAGGAAGGAAGGAAGGAAGGAAGGAAGGAGGAGGGAGAGTAGGAACAGGAAGAAAAGGATGAATGGAGAGAAGGGGTTGGAGGGAGAGCTTGAAAGGTTGAAAGATTGAAAATCCCTTCGTCGAGGTTGAATGTCATGTCCGTACAGCTAGCGCGTGCTAAGGGAGGGAAGGAGGGAGGGAGGTAGGTAGGTAGGTAGGTTTGGGATATGGGGGCAGGCTGGGTGGGGGTGGGGAGTACTACTGCTGATTCCTGCAACTTTTCCCATCGGCTAAAAAAATGAAAATATTGGTTGTTTTTTTCAGAGAGGAAGCGTTTGGAGGGGGAGAGAGGAGTAAGGAGAGGGAGAGACAGAGAGGAGAGAGAGAGAGAGAGAGGGGAGGGAGAGGAGGGAGGGAGAGGGAGAGGGAGGGAGAATGAGGGAAATAGAGAGAGAGCGAGCGAGAGAGAGCGAGAGAGAGCGAGAGAGAGCGAGAGAGGAAACTGAGAGAGAGAGAGAGAGAGAGAGAGAGAGAGAGAGAGAGAGAGAGAGAGAGAGAGAGAGAGAGAGAGAGAGAGAGTTCGCCAGTTTAGCCTTCCAAGGTCAGATAATCAATAGCCATTTGCGTAAAAATCGCATAACGTCTATGGAAATATTCTTGGCCTGGGGTTGAATTGAGTCTTTTTTATTTTTATTTTTTTTCCCCTCAATTTTATGCGCAAATCCATATATCAATGCTAGGATGATAAGCGCCCGAGGCTATGCAACACCGGCTCTGGAAAATTCGAGAAGCATAGTTCGATTTTAT
>BOPN01000570.1:286107-288607 GCA_017312705.2 Penaeus japonicus | reverse complement strand
TCCTTCACGGTCCTCTTCCCCCTTCTTCCCTGTCTCCTCTCCCTCCCTCCCTCCCTCTCTGCCCCCTCTCCCTTGCCCCTCCCTCGCTTTCCTCCCTTCCCCTCTCCTTCACCTGCCACACACCCGCCCGCCCCTCCTTTAACTCCAACCATCTTTTCCCTCAGTCACTTGCATGTTGCTTACTCTCTCTCTCTCTCTCTCTCTCTCTCTCTCTCTCTCTCTCTCTCTCTCTCTCTCTCTCTCTCTCTCTCTCTCTCTCTCTCTCTCTCTATCTATCTATCTATCTCTCTTTCTCTCTCTCTCTCTCTCTCTCTCTCTCTCTCTCTCTCTCTCTCTCTCTCTCTCTCTCTCTCTCTCTCTCTCTCTCTCTCTCTCTCTCTCTCTCTCTCTCTCTCTCTCTCTCTCTCTCTCTCTCTCTCTCTCTCTCTCTCTCTCTCTCTCTCTCTCTCTCTCTCTCTCTCTCTCTCTCTCTCTCTCTCTCTCTCTCTCTCTCTCTCTCTCTCTCTCTCTCCCCCCTCTCTCTCTCTATCTATCTATCTATCTATCTATCTTTCTCTCTTTCTCTCTCTCTCTCTCTGTCTCCCTCTCTTTCTCTCTCACTCTCACTCTCACTCTCACTCGTTCTCTCTTTCTCTATCTATCTATCCGTCTGTCTGTCAATTAAACATTCAACACATAAGTCACATGCGAAAGACAAGAGATACGAAGAGAAAGAAGAATGGGAAATGCAAACGATGCTTAACAGACATCACCGACCAAGCAAGCAAGCAAGCACGAATGAATGCAACATCAGACGATACGGTAACGGCATGCACGGATGACAAATGCAAAATCATTCACAGTGAAGCTCGGGATCATGCCTCTTCTTAAGAATGTGATTAGCAGGTATGTTGCATCCTCTGATTAGCTCTAAATGGGTGGCGCAATCGCGGGTGTTGCAATGAGAAGGTAGAGTGATGGCACTGGGCAGACGTTACATCAGTCAAACAATTCATTCTGTGACAGCAGATTATGGTATTGGAGCCAAAGAGTGAGTGGGTCAAGCTGAAAAGCGGTTTCATAGCTGATGGCTCGGCGATGATTTGAATCCATCTGGCACCTTGCGGCTAGAATCCCAAGCAGTGACCGGTGAACAGTGAGGTGGCTTGCTGCACGCACGCACGCACGCACGGACAGACAGACACACAGGCAAGGCTCCTCGACATTCGCTGTTAAGCTAAACATGAAGGAGTTCTTGCTCTCTGTTGCCTCTTCGGGTTGACCTAATCTTTAATGGAGTCATGACCTTGGCCTAAACCCCCTCCCCTCCCTCCGTCCCAGCCTTTTGCCATGTCTTCTTCACTCCCTCTTCTTGCCTTCTCTCTCTCTCTCTCATATTTCTCTCTCTCTCATATTTCTCCCTCTCTCATATTTCTCTCTCTCTCATCTCTGTCTCTCTCTCTCTCTCTCTCTCTCTCATATTTCTCTCCCTCCCTCCTCCCTACTGCCACAAATACACCTACTGCCTGCCTGCCTGCCTGCCTGCCTGCCTGCCTGCCTACCCCTGCCTGCCTGCCTGCCTGCCCTGCCTGCCTGCCTACCTGCCACCTGCCTACCCCTGCCTACCCCTACCTACCTCCTTCCCTGTCCCCCCCTCCTCCGCCCCCACTCTCCCTCTCCCTCTCCCTCTCCCTCTCCCTCTCCCTCTCCCTCTCCCTCTCCCTCTCCCTCTGCCTATGTCTCGGTTAGCATCACTCCTTGCTCCCTATTGTTGGGTAATTTTACCTCTTTGTTAACTTTGTGGGATCATTTTAGGTTATTGGTAGCTACCCCCTCCTCATCCGTCTTACCCCCTTTCTCTTTTCTTTATCCTCCATTTCCCTTCCCCCTTAATTTCCTTTTCTCCTTCGCCTTGCCCCTCTTATCCCTCCTTCCCCCTCCCGTATTACCCCCTGCTCACTCCCCATCCCCCTTTCCCCTCTCCTTTCCCCCTACCCCTTCCCCTCCCCATCCCCCTCCCATCTTCCCCTTCTCCTAACCCTTACCCCTTCCCCCTTTCCTCTCTCCTACCACTCCCCCCCCCCCCCAGAAGACAGTCGATTGGCTCACTTCATCTCACTGTTGACGCCAGAAAGCCCCTGTTCTGCTTAGTGTATTGCTTTGGGGGTCCTCTTTTTTTCTTTTTCCTTTTTTTTCTTACTCTTATTGTTGCAAGACTCTTTGGCCGATGGATATCATATATTCGTTATTGAGTTATTGTTATGCAGGACTCGTCCTTTGCTGTTTTGTTGCTTTTTGGTCTTTAGATGTTAAGAGGTACATTTTGTTAAGGATTAAATAGATATGTATATTTTTTTGTTATTGTGTTATTATTATTGTGATGGTGATGATGTTGATTGTATGATTTTGGTGATGATTGTAAATATCGTTGTTATTTTTATTTTCATCTTTATCAGTAGCATCCTTCTCATTGTCGACATCATTGTTGTGTCGCTATTATTTTATTTAGATATAAATATGA
>BOPN01000570.1:273607-281107 GCA_017312705.2 Penaeus japonicus | reverse complement strand
TTTCCCTTCCCCCTTAATTTCCTTTTCTCCTTCGCCTTGCCCCTCTTATCCCTCCTTCCCCTCCCATGTGCTGCTCCTCATGCCTTTCCCTCTGCTTTTCCCCCACCCCTTCCCCTCCCATCCCCCTCCATCTTCCCCTTCTCCTAACCCTTACCCCTTCCCCCTTTCCTCTCTCCTACCCCCCCCCCCCCAGAAGACAGTCGATTGGCTCACTTCATCTCGCTGTTGACGCCAGAAAGCCCCTGTTCTGCTTAGTGTATTCTTTGGGGTCCTCTTTTTATTTTTTCCCTTTTTCTTACTCTTATTGTTGCAAAGACTCTTTGTGCGATGGATATCCTTATATTCGTTATTGAGTTATTGTTGTGAGACTCGTCCTTTGCTGTTTCATTGCTTTTGGTCTTTAGATGTTAAGAGTGCGTTTTGTTGGGGATTAAATAGATATGTATATGTTTGTTATTGTGCTTTTATTATTGTGATTGTGATGATTTTGATTGTATGATTTTGGTGATGATTGTAAATATCGTTGTTATTTTTATTTTCATCTTTATCAGTAGCATCCTTCTCGTATCGACATCATTGTTTATTGTCGCTTCTATTATTTGTTAGATATAAATATGATTATCAGTATCACCATTTTCCTAGTCTTCGCCAATTACACATTCGTATCTGATTGTATATCCTCAAGTTTATTTCCCGTGGCAATATAATGATGTATCCCCAGTATATTTCTCATGATAATATATTAACTCAATCCCAGTTTATTTCCCATGGCAGTACGGTAAAGAGACTTTCGTCCCAACTTCCTTTTAAGGCAAGATAGTATGAAAGCCATCTTAGGTAATATGTTTGTTGCCTCCCTTCCTGACATTGTATCGCTTACATAATTCCCCACAGCCATAAGGAAATCCACTGTATATCATGAATTTCCTGCTTGCTCTAGCAAGATCATCCCTGCTATTTTTAGCGATCACTTGTTTACTGTTGTTGCGACCGCCAGTGTTTATTGTGCTTGTCGCCCGGTAAGCGGGGTAAAAATATAAAGGTAGGGGTAGGGGCGAAAGTGAAGCGGTTGAGGATTTTGTTTGTCCTTGTCCGCCCTTCTTGTCTTCGTTTTTTCTTCTTTCTTTCTTTTCAATTTTCCGCTATTATTTTTCTTACCGTGAATTCTTCTTTGTTTGATTGTTTTCGGTTTATTTTTATTTGTTGTTGTGTTTGCATTTTTTCTTGCCTTCATTCTGACTTTTTGTTTAATTTTCTTTTTCTTTTCTTTGGGTGATTTCCTCTCGTGTCTTTTCTTGTCCTCCGTCTTTCTTATTTGTTTTATGTATTTCTTTTATTTGCTTTTCTTGTTATTGTCTTGTCTCATCTTGACTTCCTTCATTCCTTTTGTTGTCACCAATTTTCTTGCCTTGTTTGCAATACCCCTTTGTTCTCTTCGGCTGTTGATAGTGATGGTGAAGTAGATGTGGCATTGATATTGGTAATGGTAATAAACTAGCAGTTATCCCACTTTCTTTTCCACATTCCTCTTGGAGGGTACGTTTTTTATGTTCATGCTCCATTTTTTTGTTTAGTGTTTTCTTGCGTGCAACATTGTTCTTCCTGATTGCTTATGCAGGTGTCATGTTGTCTCTTAGTGAAGCCAAGAGTGTGGCATTGTCTCTCAGGCTATTCTCTCGTGTCAAATCTACTGCATTCCGGAGGGATTTGTGGTGTGTTATGTCTCTCGTCTATCAGGATCTCACAGAAGGTACCAGTGGACGGATCATAGAAATTTTGTCCACATGCAGTCTATTTACGTGAAGACCCCGCTAAGGCGTGGGGCCGCACTTGTCACTGTAAACAGGATGCGCCATAGATGCGTGTTGTGAGTAACGACTGGTGTGATAACATGACCTGGTAATGGTGTGCTGGTGAAGGATGGAGCAGTGAGCGTAGTGTCAAAGGAAGTCTCGGGAACAGTGGGGCATTTGGTGATGGTGTCGTTCTTCTTGCTAAATTTGGCCATAGGGTGATTGTAATTAGTAGTGCCTGTATCATCTGTTAGCATTGTTATAGCTGGTAATAGTGATAGTCCTTGAGAGCTGTGATGTTTTCATGATGCTGCCAATGCTCAAAAAATAATAAAGATAATTTATTACCGTAACTTGTATGACGTCATCAGTCAGATAACGCGTACTCCAAGCATAACAGTTGTTTCATGGCGGTCATCTTACAACGTGACGTCAGACAGTCGGAATAAGTGTGCGGCCTTGCCGTTTTTACTTGAAATTGATGATTTAATTACTTGCGTTGTAGTGTTTTTTAAAAGACAAATAGTGGCCAGGGTTATTAGTGAATAATTAATGTAAGTGATGCTTTGAGCGCCGACATCATTGTCGCCTTCATGTTGCAGGCGAGAACGAGCTCTATTGTACGCCGCCAGAATGATCATTTTCCTTCGGTAAGCAGATCAAGCCGGCTTTACGTGGATCGTATTGACACCGCCTCGTGTATTTCGTATTGATCTGCAGCGAGCAAGCCACGTCAACCTGTGATTGATAGCTTGCGAAGCAGTAATGTCTGGCTTGTTCTGCTGCGATGAAATGATCTGGGTCCGCCTCTATAACGCTACTGATTTGACTCTCTCGCGCGCCCTTCTCAACGGCTGGCTTCTTTGCTGCAAGTGGCGGCCGAATTTTTTTTCTTAAATCTAAACGTCTTGGACACTTTACCCTCAACCGCGTCACCTCCAGCAATTTTATCGCTCGTTGTGGCGTCGTGTTATGGCATCTTTCAAGCGCAGTTTATGCAAAGCAAAGTTTAGATAGCAAGCTCTGCCAGAGGGAAATGCAACCTGCTTGCTGCAACGGCCTACTGTGGGCAGGGTGGGCGTCGGGATAGGCGGGGAGTTCGCGTGGAGTTGCCATCAGATGTGACTTCCCTCGTTAGAGGAGGCTTGTCTTGGGTTTGCCTTCAGGATATATTGGGTCGAAGTTTGTTTGCATTTGCCCTGAGTTTCCACGGCGATTGTTGACTCAAGACCGACGTGTTCTAAACGTGTCATGACACTCCGTGATCACTTGGGGTGGGGAGGGAGGAGGATGAGGAGATGAGAAATGAGGAAGGAGGGAGGATGGAAGGGATGAAAGTAAGGGAGATGAGGAAAGGAAGGCAGAGGAAGCAGAATTTGAAGGAAAGGAGTGTGGGCGGTAGGTGAAGTCAACGCCATAGGTTATTGGGTAGACTGTGGACGTCTGAACCGGCTGAACAGGGGTGTTGTTCATGAGAACTAATGTTGCTTCGTGTGAAAAGAATCCTTAAATATGTAGGGATATTAAACCACTGATGGTTAGAGATGCGTTTATTAAAGTGAGCAGAAGTGCGGCAACATGAAATAATGTAATAATACGAAGGCACATACATACTTTGTTGCGTCGCTGTCTTGCTCGCGCATATTATATTTTATCTCGCTCCTTCAGCGTTCACTCCCGCTTAGTGTTCTATAAAGTTTTGAATAATAAACCAATTTACTTGACTAAACTCTGGGCTGCGAGGGAGAGGAGATAGACACTGTAGATTGAAAGAGAAGAAGGAGATGGGAAGAAAGAGGAAAAGGAATACGAAACGGCCATAACCACAGAAAAATTACGCCGGATCAGGTTAGCTGGATTCCATTCGGAGAGAGTGGCACTGAGTGCCAGTCTGTGCCACCGGTGATGGCAACAGCGACATCCACTGTGGCTGCGACTTCCCTTGCTGTTGCCACACTGCCAGTGATGACCAGGCCTACCTCTTCTTTTGCCTCTTCTTCTTCTTTTTTTATTTATTCTTTTCTTCTGCTTCGTTGATTCTTTATTTGTTCTTGTACCTTTTTCCTATTTGTTTTTGTCTTTTGCTATTCACTTTCATGTTGTTGTTTTTGTCATAATTGTTAATGATTTAATTGGATGTTTCCACTGATATTTTTTACGTTAAAATAAATCGGTTGAAATGTTTTTGACCGAAGAAAATGAGAATAACAGAAAGTAATGAAGATAAAGGGCGGATGTAAAATAAAGGGGAAAATGAAACGGAGAAGATAGAGCAATAAACAACGGGAAGGAACTTGCATGGAGATGTAGAGAAACTGGTAACTGAAGATTGAGAAATGAAAAGGGTGCGAAAGGACACAGTTTAAGAGTGCAACTAAATGCGGGGAACAGACGAACAGGGGAAAGTGAAGGAAGTCAATCGAATGCAATCGAGAGACGCATCACTAAACCAAGAAGGAAAGAACAGACGCGGGAAAATGTACGAATGATTGATGCAACCGGAGGACCTTTTGGCGCGAAGGAGGTCAAAGGGAACAAGCGGCGCGGAGGAAAACGGGAAAGAAAGAGGCAGAGGACACATAAGGTTCCCCGCCTGGAGTGGGGAAGGAGGAGTAGTAATAGTAGTAGTAGCAGTAGTAGTAGTATTAGTAGTAGAAGTAGTAGTAGTGGCGGGATAAAAGTGGGGAGGAAGAAAGACGAGAAACATGTGTCTTTGGTTGTGCAGAGGAGGGAGAGAGGGAGGGAGAATCGGAGGGTAGGATGAGAGGAAGGAAGACAGAGAAAGAGAGAAAGGCAGGAAGGGAAGGAAGGAATAAGTAAGCGGTGGAAGAGAGAGAACAAGAAAAAGTAAGGAAAGGGACAAAGAAAAATAGAATAAGAACAACATGAACATTATGTAGTGCAGATGCTTATCGTTTATCAATTAGTGAAACTCACGGAAGCAAGGTAATGAGACAGAGAAGGGGAGGGAAAAGAACAGGGAGGATGAGGAGGTTAGGAAGGAGGAAGAAAAAGGAGGAGGAGAAGAAGGAGAAAGAGAAAGGAGGAGGAGAAGAAGGAGAAAGAGAAAGGAGGAGGAGAAGAAGGAGAAAGAGAAGAAGAAGAAGAAGAAGCAGAAGAAGAAGAAGAAGAAGAACGCCTCATCCTCTCTATCTCCCGTTGCGCGGTAATTCATCGCAACACAATTCAACTTGCAACGCCCGTAGCAGCTGGTCAAGTCCTCCCCTATTGCTGTCGCTGGCTTTATTCACAGCATCTGACAGCGCTTGACACGGGCCTAGGCTGTGCTGACGCCGTACCTGAGGCTGACATTTGACAGACAGACAAGCGCGAGGCATATGTGCTGATGGAGGGTAAAGTTAATGGGGAACTAAGGTGGGTGTTGGGCGGCGTGTGTGTGGGCGGTGGAGTTTAGCGTTTGTGGAATGTTTGGTGTGGGAAAAGAGAGAGGGAGGAAAGGAGGGAGGGAGGAAAGGAGGGAGGGAGGAAGGGAGGAGGGACAGAGGGAGGAAAGGAGAGAAGGAAGGTAGGTATGGAGGTAGAGAGGAGAGAGAGAGAGAGAGAGAGAGAGAGAGAGAGAGAGAGAGAGAGAGATGGGGGGGGGTTGGAGATAAGAAGGCATCGGAAGATCTCCCATCAAGGAGATTGGAATTATTGGTGATGAAAAACAGATAAAGAAGACGAGGAGCTGAAAGGAATAGAAATAGAAGGGGAAAGGGGGGGGGGGAAAGTAACACGGTAGAAGGCGTTAGAAGGAGTGTGCGTGGATGACCTAAGGGAATTAGGAAGGGGAAATAATGGGTCATAGGGGCCCATGTTAGGAAGTCTGAAGGCGTTAAGGGAAGCGGAGTTCGAGGATCAGGATAAAGGGAAGGGGCGTCGGGAGGAAAGGGGTAATCGAGTGAAAAGCGTCCGGGGGAATCGGTTGTTTGAAGCAGTGCTCACGGATTGGAAGGAAGAGCCTGTGTTGTCGCGGTTTTTAGTATTATTATTTTTTTAATGTCTAGTTTTATTATTATTATCATTATCATTATCATTATAACTTTCACTGTTGGTATTATTGTTAGATCATCATTATTATTGTCATTGTTGTTGTTACTATTATTGTTATTATTGTTATTATTATTATCATCATCATCATCATCATCATTATTGTAGAAGAGTTGATAGACATAACTGAAAAGGAGACAAGAATCCAAACAAAGAGAGCGAAAGTTGTTTGTTTAGAGTGTGTGGGCGTGCGTGCAGGGCGTGTGTGCAAGAGCAATCGGGGCACTAGGCGAAGGGGCAGGCCGGAGTGCGGGCATGTTGGTGCACCGTCAGGCAGTGTTTGTTTTGGCCATAATTACAAACAACGAGATAATTTTCAGAAAGCTTGCCGACGGCGCTGTGTCACCATCGCTTCTGATCTTGATTTTGGTTGTTGGTGGTATGCCCAGCCTTGCAATTGCCATGCAATGAACTGTTTTGCTCAGTTTTGATCCCCTTTTTTCTTCCTAGTATTTGTTCCTTCTCCCTTTACCTAACGTTTACCTCTCCTCTTTTGTCCTCTTATGCCCTCCTCCTCTTTCCCTCTTGTTCACCTCCCTCTCGCCTCTTTCCTCTCTCTTTCTCTTTCTCTGTCTCTTTCTCTTTCTCTGTCTCTTTCTCTTTCTCTTTCTCTCTCATTCGGTTCCCACTATTCCCTCTCTCTCATTCGGTTCCCTCTCTTCTCTCTCTCTCTCTCTTTCTCTTTCTCTTTCTCTTTCTCTTTCTCTCTCATTTGGTCCCCACTATTCCCTCTCTCTCATTCGGTCCCCTCTTCCCCCTCTCCCCCCTCTCCCCTCTTCCCCTACTTCCACTCCTGCTCCAGCCAAGGTCGGTCATGGGACGCGGTGAAAAGGGGACCATGTTTTTACTCGTGTCATGTGTGTAATATATTGACCTTTTTTCATGGGATTAATGGTGTTCCGGTAATTTACTCGACGAGAGACGAGCCGAGTAGACGTAGGGCGAGGTGGTGTTGGGGTGGGGAGTATGGTGTGGGGGGGGGGCAAGGTGGGGACGGGTAGTTTCTTGAGTTTGCTCTCAGTCTCTCTCTGTTTCTCTCTCTCTCTCTCTCTGTGTTTCTCTCTCTCTCTCTCTCGCTCACTCTCTTCCAGAGGTTATTACACTCTCTCCTCCCTTCCACTCCCCTCCATCTCTTTTTCTCTCTCTTTTTCAACATACTCGAAATTCTTTACTTTCGGTCAAAAATGGCAGTGTGGAATTATCCGGAACCGGGACTGAAATTCGGAAAAATGAAACACGTTACATTGCCGCGGGAGAAAATTATATGCGCTTCGTTTTCTCTCAATATATATTTTTTCCCCGAAAATTATTCCTCGTGGAGGCGCGTGAAGGTCTTTTTAATTAAGGCTTCGTATATCACGTCTGATTATTGTGATCACCCTTTTTCTATATCCGTGTGACCCTTTCTCTCTCTCTCTCTCTCTCTCTCTATCTATCTGTCTGTCTATCTATCTATCTTTATATCTATATATGTGTGTGTGTGTGTGTGTGTGTTTATTTATTTATTTATTGTCTGTCTCTTTAACTCTCACTTTCTCTCAATCTCTAACTCTCTTTCTCTCTAAATCTCTCTCTAACTCTCACTCTCTCTCTCTCTCTCTCTCTCTCTCTCTCTCTCTCTGACATTTTATCTATTTTCTCCGAGGTAGCTGTTCCT
>BOPN01000570.1:238607-271107 GCA_017312705.2 Penaeus japonicus | reverse complement strand
CATGCCCCTCACCCCCACCCTCACCCCCACCCCTTCCCCTCCTCGCCCGATCCTCCCTCGCTCCCTCCACCTCGCCAGACCGAAGGGATGTTGCAGGGAGGCTGCCCCGCTATTTTGATGAGGCTGTATGGGAGTCGAGATGGCACCGCTGGCTGCAATTGGCGGGGCCGCTCGGCTCTCAAGGCTGTTGTTGTGCGGTCCCGTGTAATGGCCGTGTTCGGGCTATGTGGGCTATGTTGGTCGTATCGGTTGTGCAGGTTATGTTGGTTATATTGGCTATGTTGTCTTGCTCTCGACGCGTGCATAGAGTATGTGGCGTTTGCGAGATGGCCTTGGTGTGATCTTACAGCACGGTAAACGATACTGCATTGTTGCATCAGGGAATGTTTGTTGGTCTTCAATGTTGTTAAATGGAATAGGTAATGTTTGTTTTTGTTTGCTCGGCTTTGCAGGGGCTGGCGTGTGCACTTTTCTTCTTTTTTTTCTTCTTTTTTCCCTACTGCTTCGGCCGGCCAGGGAAGTTCAGTGAGTAAATTATGCATGCTGTTTGCAGACGACGGTTAATTATTAAGATCTTTTCGGGGCGAGCTGCGGCGGGATTATAATTGTCAGTCGCATGCATCTGCATTAGGTGGTTGCGTTTTCATTTCGACTTCCCGAGAGTCGTGTGAGTGCGTGAGTGTGTGAGTGTGAGTGTGAGTGTGTGAGTGTGTGAGAGTGTGAGAGTGTGAGTGGGATGGGGTGTTTGACGCGGTTGCCGGAATGGGAGGCTAATTAGGTAGGGAAGCGGGGCTGGGACTCTCTGCGAATGGGGATTGAGATTTAGGTGTGTGTGTGGGTGGGTTGGTTTGGGAAAGGAAGGAGAGGGGAGGGGGGGGAAAGGGGGGATGGCAAGGCAAGGTTATGCAAGACAAGGGCAAAGGTAAGGTAAGGTAACGTAGGGATAGATGGGATTGGATAGAGTAGAGTAGAGTAGGATAGGATACGATAGGGTATAGTAGGAAATGATAGGATAGGATAGAATAGAATAGAATATGATAATGAAGGATAGGATAAGGAAGGAAAGGGACGGTTATTGTAGGGTGGGATGGAAGGATGTGCTGATATGGGAGTCATTATTTTGTTCGTATTTTATGGTTATTTGTTCTCGTTAAGTTTGATCTTCCTCTCTCTCTCCCTTTTGACTTTATTGTTTATTTTTCCGGATTTATTACGGTGAGACTCTCTCCCTCCCTCCCTCCCTCCCTCCCTATCTCCCGCGTCTTCCACACACACACTAAACACTAACACATTTCACCTGCCGTCTCATCCTCCCGTTATCCTCTTCTCCCCTTCCTCCCCCTCCTCCCTCATCCCCTCCCTTTAGTACTGGGGTTACCCGGATGATGTTTCATTGTTTATTTATCTGTCTCTTCTCTCTTTCTCGGTTTACCTCTCCCTTTCCCTTCCTCCTTTTCCATATCCATTTTCTGAGCTGACTATTCGCTTTTGGTTCTGTTTTATTGTTATTGTCTTATTAAGTTTGCTTGTTTATTATAATTATTATTAATATTATTATCATCATCATCATCATCATCATCATCATCTTGTTCCTTGTTTACCTTGTCTAATGCTTTCTCTTTTCGTCATCCTCTCCTGTGGGGCGAACTGTTTGCTTTCTTTGTGGTTGCATTTTCTTTTTTTTTCCTTCTCTTCCTCTTCCTTTTTCTTTCTCCTTGTCCATATCTTTCACATTTTCCCCTTCTTCCTGATCTTTCTCTCCTTCCTGTTTTTCCACTTCTTTTTCTCCTTCTCCCCCCCTCCTCCTCCTCCTCCTCCTCCTCCTTCTTCTCTTCTTCTTCTCCTCTTCTTCCCCCTTCTTCTCCTTCTCCTCCTCCTCCTCCTCCTCCTCCTCCTCCTCCTCCTCCTCCTCCTCCTCCTCCTCCTCCTTCCCCCAATCCCTTAGTGCTCCCTTGAGATGCAGCATAATCGCCGTCTTGATTGCACAGCCGTTCAGCGCAATTGTTTTGAGATCGGCACGAGATCTCGCGCTGGCTCGCCAACCTAACCCCCCCATCGCCACCCACACTCCTTACCCCATTTACCCCTCCTCCTACCTCCCTCCCTCCTTCTCCGTGACCCTCCTACCCCCTCCAGACCCCCTCCATTGTTTTACCCCACTCACCCCGAAGGCAAATCTCCAGTTCTAGTTATACGATTTTTAGAAATCCCTTTAAAAATGGGAGGGAGGGAGGGAGGGAGGGAGGGAGACAGACAGACAGACAGACAGGGAGAGAGGGAGGAGGAGAGAGAGGAGAGATGGAATGGAGGAAGGAGAGAGAAGAGAGAGAGAGAAAGGGAAGGAGGGATTGGAATAGGTAATGAGGAGAGGAATTAAAAGGCGGGAGGACGGAAGGAAGGAGAGTGAGTGAAAATAAATGGGGCGGATGAAGAGGAAGATAAAAGGAAAAGAAGGGAAGGACTAAAGAAAGGGAATTGGAAGGGAAAAAAGGGGTGGAAGGGAAGAAGAGAAGGAGACGAGTGGGTAGGAGAATAGGAAGAGGAAGGAAGAAGAGGAAGAGAGGCTGATGTGGCCATTGATGTGGTGATTGAGGTGGTGATTGGGGTGATGTCGAAGGCGCTGGAGTAGGCAGTCATAGTGCTCTGTTGATGGTGATGACGATGGTGATGATGCCAGTGATAATGTTCATGTGATGATGGTGGTGATAGTGGTTTGATGTGGATTTTGATAATGGTGGTGGTGTCGATGGATGTGAGGATTTTGAGATTGATAATGATGGGTATGAGGATTGTGGTGTGGTGATTTTCATAACGATGGTGATGATGACGATGGTGATCGTGTTTTTGGTGGGGTTTTAATGATGATGATAGTGATGATTTTGATAAGGAGTATAATGATGGTAATGGTGATGAAATAATGATGTTGATACTAATAACGGAAATGGTAATGGTGGAGATGCCGAGCGTTATCCGAGGGACAATTATCGTGAAATTGATTATGACAATACCAGCATTTCTATAGAGGGCGTCGATGTTGATAGTTGCAACGGCACTAGTGGCAATGATGCAAAAGCGGTATAACGATAATGGCAGCAGCCCTGGCGACAATGATGATTCAGATAATGCCGCTGGCTGAAACGACGACGATGCGAGCAACAAGGGAAGGAAGCGGCGACAGAGCGAACGGAGGAGAAGGAGAGGAACTATAGACAGCAGTGATGATAAGCGTAGGGGAGGGAAAGAGAGAACGAGGAGGAAGAGGAGGAGGGAGGGGGGGGGGGGTCATTAAGACACATTTAGGAAACAGGGAGTTAGGGGGGGAGGTGGGGTCTAAATCATCTGAGGGTGTATCTTGACTAGATATATATACACATCGGATACAGCGTTAATTATAGTCATTTGGGTCCGGCCGGCAGAGGCTCCAGGCTCTACCTCGGCCTTCAAGAGTGACGTGACAAGGCGGTGTCAGGTTTCTTCTGCCTTTTCTTCCCTCTTCCTGTTTTTCCTCCTCCTCCTCCTCCTCCTCCTCCTCCTCTTTTTCTTGTCAGTCACTGTTTTTCTTAAGATCCACTCCCTTATTTTGCTGTTTTCCTTCCACTATTTCTCACCCTCCTCCTCCTTCATCTCTTCTTTGTCCCTCTTACCCTACTTTGTCCAAAACCCAACAATATCTCAGTTTCCTACGCCTGTGTTGACCCAGACAAACAATGTTTTCAGTGGATCAAACATCATTTGACCTCAGTGCTTGACCCCCTCCCCCGCTTCCACACCAACACACACACAAACATCCACTGCCCCCCCCCCTTCCCAACGCCAACCCATGCAACACCCCGTGCAATAACCGGATTAAGATTTGATTTAGGCCTACAATATCTCCCGCTGAATTGCAGGATATTAGATCTGTGGGAATTGATTCGGGAGCGGGCAATAAACTGGGAACGAGTGAGCGATTATGCGCCGGGAACACAGGTGCGCTCTCGTGGTCACCTGTGCTTGGAGGCGGGAGGGGGGGATGGGAGAGAGAGGAGATAAGAAGACTGGGAATGGGAAGGCAGACAGATAGACAGATAGACAGATAGACAGAGAGGGAACGAATTTGGTGGGAGGGATGGGGTGAGGATGGAACACGGATGGAGGTGGATGTATGGGGTGAGTTGGATGGAGAGAGAGATACAAGCAAAAAGGAATGGATAGAAGTGGATGGGTAATGGTTGGTAAGACGTAGAGTAGGATAGACGCAGTTCTAGAAAGTAGTATAGAGGGGTGGATAATGCGTGGATGGATGACGTAGAGACCGGGATAGACATTGATAAATGAGAGGGAGGGAGGGAGAGAAAGAGAGAGAGAAAGAGAGAGAGAGAGAGAGAGAGAGAGAGAGAGAGAGAGAGAGAGAGAGAGAGAGAGAGAGAGAGAGAGAGAGAGAGAGAGAGAGGGAGAGAGAGAGAGGGAGGGAGAGGTGAGAGAAGGGACGCGCGAACATGAAAGGGAGGTCGGATGATAACGATGATCCCAAGGCATTCCGGTGGATTAGACAACCCGATCGTGCAAGGGACCATCTTCCTTAGTGCGGGCGTATCATAGACCCGCCGATACGCCCGTTCGCTCGCCCGCCCGTCCGTTTCACGTACTGGTCAGCCGTTAAACGCATCACGCCCATTAGTATTTCGGATAATTGGACATCCACCGGAGTTACGTCACGGTGGTTAAGGCAGTGGGAGGGCAGTGGGTGGGGGGGAGGTTAAAGGAAGAGAAAGGAAGGAGGAGCGGGAATGGAGAGGGGTGGGAGAGGAAAGAACGAAGGAGAAATGAAGGAAGAAAGGATAGAAAGGAATGGGGGGGTTAGGCAAGGAAGGAATGAGATGCATAAGAAAGGAAGGACGGAGAAGAAGGGAAAGAAAAGAAAGATGGGAAAGGGATAAGGGAGAGAGAGATAAAGAGGAAGAAAGGAAAGGAAAAAGTAAAATAAACAGGGCAAGAGGAAATATAAAGAAATATGGACGGAAGAGAATACGATAGAAGACAAAATAAGAGAAAGAAGGAGCGAGAGCGACGCGAAAGAAAAACAAAAACAGCAAAAACAACCAAAAAACAAATTTCAACAAAAAAGGAAGAGAAAGAAAATACGCATACAGTGTACCGAAAAAACGCATCTCCAAATCCGACGCGAATTGGGGAATGGCAGAAGACGGCGATAAATCAGGGGGGGAAGTACGCGTGTCTTAAAGCATAAATACCCAGGCGGTGATCGACGGGCGGGCGGGGGCGGCTGAGATGGGCCATAGGGGTGGGCGTGGGCGGGCGTGGGCGTGGGGAGATGACGGAGGGTTGCAGCGGAAAGGCCTTTCTCTTTGTTCTGTAGTTTCGCGGAAACTGTCATGCAATTCTGGGTTTGTTGAGTATTTTTCTTGGAATTATGGTTATTTTGAATATTGTTGTGATGGTGGTGATGATGATGATAATGATATTGCTGATAATAATGATGGTAGTTATACTGAGGAGGACAGCGACGACGAAGACTACGGAGATGATGCAATGAATGCTATGTGATTGCGATAATCCGTGTCATACATGATCTTCGGGAAAAAAAGATAGTCCCTCCGAAGTAGCGGTCGCCTCCCGCTGCACTGGCGCCTTGAGATACGGATGAGGGAGAAATTGCGGGCGGACGGAATGGACGGGATCTCGCGGCGCAAGTAGACAGTGATTGATAGATAATCCGACGTACGATGAGTCGGGGAGAGGAGGGGGTGTGGGGTGGGGGTAGCTCCATCTCTATACCCCCCTCCCGCTGCCAACCCCAACCGTACTTAATTATATTTGTTTTTTATGCATTTATGTGTTTTTTTTTTTTTTCATTTTTTCATTTTCTTTGATAGATGAAATGACATAAACAGATAGAGAGAGACAGAAGTCTATCCCCCCCCATCAGCAAGGACTTATCCCCTGCCTTTCTCTCTGCTGGTGCAGCATCCTCCTTTCATTCCCTCTCTTCCATTTCTTTTTCTCTTTCTATTTTCTTTTTTTTTCTTTACTTTGTCTTTGTGACTATTTTTTTGCATATTACTTATGATTGTTTGTTTCTCGCTTTGCTTGTTTACTTGCGTCATTTTTTTTTCTTTTATATTATTTGAATTTCTATTTTTCGTCATTATTTCATATATTGTAGTTCCTTTTTTGTTTGTTTCTCGCTTATTATCTATTTCTCTTACATTCGTTCGTTTCTTCTTCTTTTCTTCCTCTTCTTGTTCCCTTTACTAACCCTTCGCCTCCTTCCTCCACTTATTTTCTTACAGCTATTATCCATTCCTTCCACTTCCTTTTTCTCCTTCCTGCCCCTCCTTATCCTCGTCATTCTCTCCCATTTCCTCTGTCATTAATGTTAATCAGGATTCGTCCTTCGTTGCTTACACGTGTGCATCGGTCGTGCCATCCCTGGTCTGGGCGCTCTTCGTCTGCTTCTTCTTCTTCTATTTCCTCTCCTTCTTCTTTTTCCTCTTCTTTTATTTCTTCTTCTTCATCTTCTTTGTCATCACCATCTTCTTCATCATCATCATCATCATCATCATCATTGTCGTCATCTATATCTTCATCTTCATCATCATCATCTACTTCTGCTTCCTCCTCCTCCTCCTCCTCCTTCTTCTCCTCCTCCTCTGTCTCCTCCTCCGCCTCCTCCTCTGTCTCCTCCTCTGTCTCCTCCTCTGCCTCCTCCTCCGTCTCCTCCTCCGCCTCCTCCTCCGCCTCCTCCTCCGGGATCTCGTATTTCACGGTTGCCCTTCTCATCATTACTTCCTTTTTTCTCTTCTTTATTGTTATTTGTTCCTGCCTTCCGCCGCACCGAGCATGCGAGGGTGAGAGGGGAGCGGAAGGAGGGAGAGAGTGGGGGAGGGAGAGGGGGAGAGAGTGGGGGAGGGAGAGAGGGGAGATGGAGGATGGGGGATGATGGTGAGGAGAAAGAATATGTTGGAAGTGGTGATGACGATGATGATGATATTTGAGAAAGATTGTGATGGTGATGATGGCGAGGAAGATCATGATGATGATAATCGGTAATTATGGCAATAATGATAATGATACCGTAGAGGAGAATTGATGATGATAGTGGCGAGAAATTGATCTTCGGCGGTGGTAGTGATTGTGATTAGATAGAGAGATAGTATGGAGGGTGATAACCAGACTAGGGAGGAGGAAAAAATATCAAGGAAGGGAAGAGGAAAAGAAAAAGAGATAAGAAGACAGGGAATAGGGGAGAGAGAGAGAGAGAGAGAGAGAGAGAGAGAGAGAGAGAGAGAGAGAGAGAGAGAAGTCTGGGGAAAGACATTTATCTGACGAACAAAAAAAAAAAAAAACAAAAAAAAACGACAAAATTCAAAGAAGGGGAGACCGAGAGAGAAAGAGGAATAGGGGAAAGGGGAGGGGGAGGCGGAGGGAAGGGTAGGAGAGGTCAGGGGGAATGAACATAAGGGCTCAGGTTACCTTCAGAGATCCAAAGAATGTGAATATTAAGAAACGACTCGCGGGGAAGGAGGACGAAGTTGGGACGAAGTTGATGAATGGTGTGACGGGGGAGGGGGGGCAATGCATAGGGGAGGGGGTGGAGGATGAGGAAGGGAGGGAAGCGAGAGGAGGAGTTTGAAGACGTAGGGTAAGGGGAGGGGGGAAGCGGAGGAGTGGGAGGTGGAAGGCATGGGGACGTGGGGAGGGGAGTAGGGGGAGACGCAATATCGTTGCAATGGGAAGGTAAAAAACGCGGTGAGAGGGAGATAGACAGAGAGATGGAAGGGAAAAAAGGATAAAGGGACGGGAAAGGAGTGAGTGAGTGAGTGAGTGAGTGAAGTAGTGGGGAGGGGAAGAGATTGTTGAATGCCGTTGCGAAGGGAAGAAAATATGAGACAAGGTGGGTAAGAGAAAAAAAATAGAGGAGGAAGGGAGAGTGTGAATAAATGAAGAGAGAGATGCCTCGCTAGAAGAACGAATGGGGAGAGGGTGTAAAAGATAAACGGAGAAATAAGAAACGAAAAAGGAAATTTAGCGGAAGTAGAGATGAGGATGAAGAAGAGAAAAGTTCTTCTAACGTAAATTACGTCATCGAGGAAGGATTTTGTATTCTGTAAAGGATATCAAAATATTTATGGGATATTATGGAAAAACATTGGTTATTTGCACAAGGATGCTAGACCTTTATGTTATTATTATTTTGTTGCTGTTGTTGTTACTATTATTTTTGTTTTATCCTTATTGTTATTCTTCTTATTATTATTATTGCCATTATTATTATTATTGTTGCTGTTGTTATTATCATTTTTAATTTTGCTGTTTATTTTAAAGTTTATATTTCTTCTTGTTATAGACAAGATATTGATTTGTATTATCCTTAGTTTTGCATTATTTTATCAGTTATATTCCATTTACGGATTTTTTTGGTGGCTCGGGGGGAGGGGGTAAAATATCTTCCATTAATTTTCTCCTTCGTTTTTAGACCCTCTCCTCTGTTTTATATTTTTGTGTAAGAAGGGAGTAAGGAAGAAGAAGAATGATAATGGTCGTGTTAGAGTGTAAGATAATATCAGATATATGCATTTACTGATACAATAAGTATGATTATAATGAGTATAATTATAAGCATGAAAATACCGTCTAGTGTTAATTTTTGTGATAATCAATGCTTCCAATATTGATATTTATGATAATGTTGGCGAGGGTAATAACAAAGGGGATAAGATGGCAGTATTGATAATATTAAGTATAGCAACCTCCACTCAAGAATAAGTTGATGGTAATTGTGAAGATTATGATAATGATTGTGATAATGATGATGATAATGAATGTGATAATGATAAGGATATTTACTTGCTATGATAATAGTGATGATGGTAATGATGGTCACTATGATTACGATTATATTGACGATGATAATGAAAATAATAGTATCCGTTGTATTAATAATGATATTGATGATACGGAGAAGAAAAAGGAAGATGAAGGTGAAGCAGGGGGAAGAGGAGGAAGAGGAAAACAGAGATAAGGAATGAGAGAAAAAGGGAAGATGGACAACAAAGAAGAAGAAGAGGAGGAAGAAAAGCAAAACAAGAAATAGGGGAAGGAGGAGGATCAGAGACAAGGAAAGGGAGGAGGAGGTTGGTGTGTGATGAGTAATTAGCCCAAATGGGGTAATGGAGTTACAAGGGAGCTCATTAAGACCGTGATTGGGGAACACGGGGCTAATGAAAATTAAAGAGGGAGAGAAATGAGGCTTGGAGGCCGCGTTTGATGGTGACGGCGTATGGTGTCATCGGGGTAGGGTGGGGGTGATGATCTGTCTTGGATTTTTTTCTTCTGCTTTTTTCCTCGCATTTTTTATGGGGGGGAGGTAGGGATTTCTGTTGTATTTGGATTATGTATTTTTGATTAATATATTTAAATGTTTTCTCTTGTTTGTGTTTTGATACTCGTTTTTCATCACTGCAATTGGAATTTCACTTCCTTTTTGGATGTTTACACTTTTTCTCTTTGTTTACTCATGTCTTTTTTTTGTCTTATAGGTGAGAGGGGGAAGTCGGTGGCGCTGGCCGGTTTTAAGTATGTTGCGTAAGTATGATGTTTTATTCTTTGTTTAAGAGAGAGGGAGATAAAGGAGAGGGAGAAGGTGAAGGGAGAGAGAGGGAAAGGGAAAGGGTGAAAGGTAGGAGGAGGAGATGGGTGTGGGGAAGGGGTAAATGGAGAGAGAGAGCGAGAGAGAGCGAGAGCGAGAGAGATGATTACTGCAGCCTCGTGTCAATAGATGTTTCCCCCCGTCTCGGAGGCCGTCCGGAGTGGAGTGGCCACCTGCGAGAGGAGACTCGGCCCCTCCTCACGCGGCTTATTGTCATGGCGGCGCCCGCTCTCCCGCCAACAATGGGTCACGTGATCGAGTCCGGAAAGATTCCCTTCATTTCGGGAATTCACTTACCTGGAGTGCGATTCAGTCGGACCCTGGGTTTTTTAACTTCGTTTTCCTTCTCTTCCGTTATTCTTCCCTATCTTGCGTCTCATTTTCTCTTCCTCTTTCTCCTCGCCGTCTCTCTCGGAGCGGCGTCGGGCGCGAGGCTCATAGGAGCGTCATCTTGTTAGATATTCCGTCGCGACGCGAGATTTACGGGGCGGCCATTTGTCTGTCGCGATGTCGTCGATCCCCGAACGGCCTCCTACGTGACCCGATGAGCCGCTCGCCCGCACGCCCGGTGCGCCTGCCTTCGGTGCAGATGTCGCTCCTCCTGGACACGTGCGCAGAGTATATACATACATACATTATATACATACATTATATATATATATATATACATACATATATATATACATACATATATATATACATACATATATATATATATATATATATATACATACATATATATATATATATATATATATATATATATATACATATACACGTATACATATCTATTTATCTATCAATATATATATATATGTCTGTATATAATGTGCGCGTGCATCATTATATGTGTATGCAGATACCCATCCATAAAAAAGAGACTGAAACGATCCCAGCACAGCGTTTTCCACTTTGCAAGTCATAATACTTTGTATAAAAAAGATGCTTCCCTGTGACAAATCCTTCATTAAGAAAGCTTATCCTGCACATGCAGATGGGGCTCAAGAGGAGCTTGCACGCTCGCCATGAGAAAATAATGGTAAGTGTTACATAATTCATTAGATGATTAAAACAGTCATTGAGACTGATATTGCTTCTTGCTGAACGATGACAAGGAAAATCCAGGAAATTCGAGCAGAGAGATAGAAGTGGATACCTGATACCAAAGACGGGAATGATGGGAGGGTGAAAATTGAATGTTGGATGAGAGTAAGTGAAAAAGATAGCTTTAGAAACTGACTTGCTTATCTATGTATGTATATATATATATATATATATATATATATATATATATATATATATGTGTGTGTGTGTGTGTGTGTGTGTGTGTGTGTGTGTGTGTGTGTGTGTGTGTGTGTGTGTACACACACACACACACACACACACAGAGAGAGAGAGAGAGAGAGAGAGAGAGAGAGAGAGAGAGAGAGAGAGAAGAGGGAGAGGGAGAGAGAGAGAGAGAGAGAGAGAGAGAGAGAGAGAGAGAGAGAGAGAGAGTGTATGAGTGTGTGTGTTTGTGTTTGTGTTTGTATTTGTGTGTGTGTGTTTGCAAAAGAACGTATGTTTACATATGTGTTTATAAGTGCGTGTGCGTGCGTGTATTTGTGTTCGATCGCACCCCCCCCCCTTCCCCTCGGACGTGGACGGGCGTCTCAGACAGACACAGTCATTAGCGCTGATAACCCTCCCAAGGGTCGAGCGTGCATGCGTGGGCGGCCGGGAACACCTCAACGTGGGCGTGACTTGCGCTATGATGATGAAGGGTGATGGGTTTTAGGGCGTGGAAGGGGGAGGGGGGGAGAAAGGAGTTGGGGACGGGGGTGGAGATGGGTGGTTGGGGTTGGGTCAGAAGTGGATGGACGTATGGGTGAAGGAGGGGTAGTTGTGGGGGAGAAGAAGAAGATGAAATGGAAACGGAAGGGGAAGAGGAAGAAAAAATGGAAACGGAAGGGGAAGAGGAAGATGAAATGGAAACGGAAGGGGAAGAGGAAGAAAAATGGAAACGGAAGGGGAAGAGGAAGAAGAGGACGAGGAAATGGAAACGGAAGGGGAAGAGGAAGAAAATGGAAACGGAAGGGGAAGAGGAAGAGGAAATGGAAATGGAAACGGAAGGGGGGAGAAGGAAGAGTAGGAAGAGGAAGAAAAGGGAATAGAGTTTGGTGTTAAGAGAGGGAAGAAGAAGGCAGATGAGGTAGGAGAGGCTAAGGCAAAAAGAGGAATAAAAAAGGAAGAAGAAAAAACGAGAGTGAAAAGAATCCGAAATTTCCTTGACAGAAAGAGGAAGACACGGCGAAAGAGGAGGCGAGAAGAGAAGACTAAAGGCGATGAATGTGAAGGAGAGAGAGAGAAAGAGAGATTGCCTACGAAGGAGGTGGGGGGAGGGGCAAGAAATGCGGTAAGGGCAAGCGAGGCGCTGCGGGTCAATATTGCCCTTGCGGATGCAGCGCTGTGGGCTGGGTGAAGGGTCGTTCGGCGGGCGAGGGGGCTGGGGAGGCGGTGGCGGGCTCGGCTTAATCACGCTCCTCGTTTACGGCGATCACTGCATGCTCTGTCAGAGGACACTGGCGGGACCGCCCGCTCACGCCCGCCCATGCTCGCGACCCTCTCTTAAGGAAAGGAACCGTTGGGTGATGCGTCTTCAAGTGCGCACAGACGCACGAGAGAGAGAGAGAGAGAGAGAGAGAGAGAGAGAGAGAGAGAGAGAGAGAGAGAGAGAGAGAGAGAGAGAGAGAGAGAGAGAGAGAGAGAGAGAGACGGACAGACAGACAGACAGACAGACAGACAGACAGACAGACAGACAGACAGAGACGGAGACAGTGAGTGAGAGATGGTAAAAATGTAAAAGTAAGAAAAGAAAAGTTTATGAGAGAGAGAAAGACAGACACAGAGAGGATCATTAACGGGTGAAGAGTCGAGTTAAAGAAGAGGTGATTAATCAGCAGATTGGACTATCGCGGAGTTTATTCGTCTCGATAAGGAGTTGGTCTCCTGCTCCTTCTCTCAAGGCTGCGGAGGGGGTGAAGGGGAGAGGAGGGGGAGGGGGGAAGTAACAGAGTTCAGAAAAACAGAGAAGAGATGAAATGAAATGATATTTAAAACAAATAGTACAGGCATGAAATGAAAGGAAATGAAAAACAAGAGAAATGAAATTAAGAAAGAGAAAAAATGGAATGAGATGAAAAGAAATTAAAAGAAGAAGACAGCATGCATTCCTTGCGTGGTAGCTATGGGGAAGGGGGGAGGATACAGGATGGAGGGAGGGGGGGGGGTCATGTGGGTGAGATGATTGGCACTAATAAGCACTGGGCCTCGATGGGCACCCTCCCCCCTCCCCCCTCATACTTATGGGTTGGCGCTGAGTATGGTCGAAAAAAACAGCAACAACAACAGCAACAAGAGGGATTTTTGGTAGCATGCGAGGGAGGAGAGGGAAAGGGGAGACAGAGGAAAACATTAAGCGGCAATGCCAATGATTAGGGTAATAGACCTTTGATAGTGATTAGGATAATGATCTTGATGATGATTGTGTTTTTAGGGCGATAGTCATGGCTATAGCAAATACGGAATCAATAATGACTGGAAAGAGAGAACGAAAAAGGAGCGAGCTAAGTAAGAATACTGGTGGATCAGTGACACGAAAGAAGGTGGGAGCGAAGGTCAAGGAAGAGGCGAGGAGTTCGAGTGGGCGGAGGAAGAGCCACGAGGAACTGTCTCCCGTTCGCTCGGCTCTGCATGGGCGTCCCGGTGTGCTGCGGGCGGGCGGGCGAGCGGGCGCAGCGGCTGTTACGGGGCCGCGCTGTCTCGTTAAACCCGTTGCAGGTGCAGTGTAGGTGGGGGTAGGGTAGGGGTGGGGACGGGGGCACTGGGAGTTGCGGGGGTCAGAGGTTCATGGGGTTGGGAATGGGAAGGGTTAGGCACAGGGTTGTTTTGTACGCTGGAGATTGTGTTTATATATATATATATATATATATATATATATATATATATATATATATATATATATATATATATATATATATATATATATATATATACATGTATATATGTATGTGTACACACACACATATACACACACACACGCGCGCGCACGTCTGTCGGCCATTTCGTTTTTCCCTGATTTCACTTCCCTTGCATGAAACAAATTCTCCTCCCTTTCCCTTCCCTCTCCCCACCCCTTTCCCCTTCCATTCACCTCCCTCGCCCTCCCTTTTCCCCACTTTTCCCCTTCCTTTCCCCTCCCTTTAATCGCCTTTTCATATTTTTCCTCTTTGTTTTTTTCTGAGGAAGAGGGAGTGAATCACACCGTCCGGGAGAGGCCAAGGGAAAGGATAACTGTTAGTTTAAAAAAGAACTATTATTTTATCGTAGCAAAGTTAACTACTCTGGGGGGAGGGGGGGTGGGTGGAGGAGAGGAGGAGGGTGGATGGGGGGAGGGGGCGGGAGGAGGGGGGTTGCGATGGAAACCTTGTTAGCTGAAAGAGTTGCTTGATCCCTTGTATGCGCGGTTGACGTGACTCGCGCGACTTGGGGCGGCGATGAGACGGTGAAGGAGACGCAGGAGACGGAGGACGAAGAATTAAGAGCGAGGGAAGGAGATAGAGCAGGGGAAGGCATGAAGGGGAAGAGGAGGATGAGGAGAGGGAAGTAAGGATTAGAGGGGAGTGAGGAGGAGGAGAGAGGGAAGTAAGGGGAGGCAGGGCAAGAGGAGGAGAGGAGACAGGAATGTGAAATGAGAGGGAGGGCAGAAGAGCGGACAGAATGAGAAACTTGTGTGCGCATGTGCATGTGCATGCGTAGGCCTAAACGGTTGTATGTATGACCACACAGGTTTTCCTCTTTTCTTTACTTTCATTTCCTTTCCTTTTCGTTTGAGTGCGCCTTAGAAAGAACGAGGGGATAGGAAGAGGATCATGCCAGGGATTACCGACGACCTCTGCGCGCTCTCCCGGGCAGCGCCGCCGCCGCCGCCGCCGCCGCTGCTGCCACGAAGACCTGAAGTTCTTGCAACATATCTTTTCCCTCCCTGTTCCCCCTCGGATAAAGATCTCCGCCGCGATGTATAGCTGGCTTAGTGCCTTTGTGCCGGGCCCAGATGTGTCATGGAGAAGGAAATGAAAGAAACATTTCGTTTTGTTCAAATCATTTTTCTTTGGTTTTCACTTTTCGTTTTTCTTTTTTTTTTTACTTTTCATTTTTCTCTCATTTCCACTTTTCATTTTTCTTTTTCAAACGATTTTTTTTTCTCTCGAGTGTGTCTACGTTCTTGTTGATGTTCGTTATTATTTTTTTATTTGGCGTTACGTACACACAGTACCTAAATAGCTTATTATTATTACTATAATTGTTATTGCTACTATAATTATGATGATGATGATTATAATTATTACTATTATTATCATGGTAATAATGATGAGGAGGATAATTATAGTAATGTCGTTAATGATTGTTATTGTTGTTTTTGTTATTGTTATGAGTACCGTTATTGGCATTGCTACTAATACTATTACTACTATTAATAAACCTTAAAAAGTAATAATCAGTGATAATGTACAATAATAATGATGCAATTATGATAGTGATGATAACAACAACAATGATGATACTAATATTGATAATGACATTGATAATGGTAATGATAGTAATGATAGTAGTAATAATGATAATAGTAATAGTAATGAGTGATGATAATTATTAATAGTGATAATGATTATTAGTGTTATTACTATTTATTTTTATCAGTATTGTTTTCATTACCATTATCATTACATTGTTATCGTCATTATTATTATTTTTGTTATTATTTTATTATTAATAATATCATTATTATATTATATTATATTATATTCACACACACGCCATCGGTGGAACGGACGGCTGGCATCGCATTTTTCTTTCCCTTCTTTCTTTTTCAGCAGGACGGAGGAAAACATAAAATAAAGATGAAGAAAAGGGATGGCACTGTCTCACAAAAAGGCAGCCTCTTTATTAGCATTAATGGCACACCTGTAATAACACTGGCGGTGGCATGTTGGCTCGGAGAGGAGTCGCAGCTGTCGGGGCGGCGCTGGTGATTACAGGGCGCTTGGTGGCTGCCTCGTCTCCGGGGGTGCGGGGGGGGGGGGATTTCTTGGGATATTCCACGTAGGGGGGGTAATGGGGGGGGGGCTATGGTTGAAATGGGTGGGGGTGGCGAGTGTTGGTGGTTGGTTGTTCTGGATGGGGGGTGGCGTGGGGTAGGAGTGGTGGTTGTCCGGGGGAGGGGGGGGTTGTCCTGGGTAGGGGCTGAGGGTATGGGTAGTGGTTGTCCTGGGTTGACTACGCTAGGGATGGGGGTGGATAATGAGGTTGGAGGTCGAGGTTTATGGGGGGTGGGAGTGGAGATTGATGGGCGTGTGTGGAAGTAGATGGGAAGGTTAAAGGTGGAGATAGAGGCGAAGGGAAAGGTCGAGGGGGAGTTTGAGGTGGCGGTGGAGGTGGAAGTCGAGTGGAAGGAAAGGAAGCTGGAAGTGGAGGGTGGAGTAGGGGGAGGAATGGAATTGGTAGTGGAGCAGAAATTGGAGGTGGATGAAAGGTAAAGTGAGAGGATGGTTCATGTGGCTCTAGGTGTGGATGAAGAGTTGCTGATGAAGATAATGAGGATAATAATGACCATGGTAATGATAATGATGACTTAGTAATAATTATGATGATACTACAATTGCTACTACTGATGATCATAACAATTATGATAATTAGTGTAATTATTGTGAGTTGTGATTATTGTGATATTACTATTAATTTTGATAATATTGATAATAAGAATGATGATGATAATGACATAGCCATACATTTGAGGGAAGGACGGAAGGAAATAAGCCTTCAGTAGTGTGGTCCGCCAGGGTGCGGCCTCGGCTCCACGTATGCTGCATTTAGGGAGCTGTAACTCATGGGCGGGCCGTGATTATGGGCTTATTTACGACATGGGCGCGTGCGGGCGTGTTTGTCGTATGTGTGGTGCTTGCGTGGCGTGGTTAAAGGTAGGTAGTTGAGTGTGTTTGTGTTTGTGTTGATGCTGTGTGTATGGTTGCCTGTTGTCGTCACAGTTGCAACGTTGCCATAGTCATGTTTACAGTCCGATGTCTCAAGTAGTTGGTTGAATGAGATCGCAATTTCGTGAACGAGTTAGGACATTTAAAGATTGGCTGCAGTTGATACGGTGCAGCATATACTCAACGTGTGCAGTAGCCTCCTTGGCACTCGTGTGTGTGCAGTTGCAGGCGCAAGGCAAGGAAAGTCGCGAACGTGCCATAGCGAGTATGGTAGAGTACTTTGAGTTGAGCAGGAGTTGTTGTTTTTATAGCGCCGTCTATGTGCAAACTCTGAAAACTCTCTCGGCAATTTCTTGATCTGTCGCCTCGTCGCCCTGATCTTGTTTAATGGCTACCATCTTGAACACAGGGAGCTCAGCAGAGGGAAAGGGAGAGCGAGAGATTACGAAAAGAGAGGGAGAGGAAGAAAGAGAGAGGGAGAAAGAGAGAGAGAGAGAGAGAGAGAGAGAGAGAGAGAGAGAGAGAGAGTGAGAGACAGACAGACAGAGGGGGGGGGGGAATGGAGACAAACAGAAAGACAGAGAAAGGTAGAAAGAGAAAGAGAAAACAGGACAGAGACTGAGTGTAACTTCGAATTTGCATACGTGCACATGAGCGTGCGCACATGCGTGTGTTTGTTTTGTATCTGTATGCGTGTTCGTTGTAGAATTCGTCATCATAATGTATTCCTGCATGAGTTGATGGCCTGTGGCATCAAGTTTGCTTCCTTTTTTATTTTTTACGTGTCACGCTTTTTGTCTGTGTCATAAAAGTTGATGTTGCTTTCCTAATAACTCATCATTGTCTGCCTGAGTTATTCATTTGCCTCAGGGGATGGAGTTGTTTGTTAATTATATGACTCTTGTTGTTCACCACGATGATTTATCTTCGCTTTTTGTTGTTGCTTTTTCTAGGTTGTTGATCATCTCATTGTCACTTTGCGCTTTGGCTGTTCGTCCGTTTCATTGCGTTTTTCCTCCTAGCGGGTTTTATAGCCAACTGATATTCGATTATTATTGTTTTAGCAGGGCGGGCATCAGGCGTTAGTTATCGGTCTTGACCCCAAGGAGCGAGTGGTGCCTGTAATAAATCTTACGATAGAAATACGACAAGGAAAACTGTTTATAAAAAAAGAGAATATAAACTCGAGTCAAGTTACGTTTTGTTGTAATTTTGGTTTGCATGGGTGGCGGGGAGGTGGGGGGGAGGGGAGGGTGCAAGGAGGTCAGTTTTTGCGATTTGTCTGCATTTTGTCTCTGTATTTGCTTGTGCTTTGTAAGTTTTTGTTTGCGGTTATGCGCACACCACGGGCTTGTTTACGAATACGTTTTGCACGTTTTACATTTTGCATGTTTGTCAGTTGATCTAGTCGACATAATATGCATTGTTGTAGGGATAACGAATCGATGGCGGCGCTGACTGACATCCCAATCTTGAATGTTATCAAGATACTCTCAACCATTTCCTCAAATACTCTGCAAGATATTCTATATCTTATGGAATCCTTCGAGAAGATATGCGATGATCATTTTTTCCTCTCTCTCCTTACTCGTTTTTATATATTTATTTATTCGTCTCCCTAGCCTTATAATGAAGCTCTCTTGTATTTTGAGTTCATTAACAAGACTCGGGACTCAAGACCGCGGGAATCTGACACCCGATGATTCACGCGCTGGAAGCCATGTTAATCCTCGCATAAAGAAGGAAAAATGGGGAATTAGAATGACAAAAAGAAATAAATGAAGATTAAGAAAAATAACGATATATGATAGAATACTGAGAACAATGTTAATAGAATAATGATAAACAATAAAAATGATAAAAACTAATAAAAATAATGATAATGATGATAATAATAAGGTCAAGCAAATGTTGTGCTCGTAACGCGAGGCGGCGACCCGTTGTCACACAGCCTCGCGTTTGTGGCATGGATATGTCATGAATTTGTGACATCGGAGTTATGCCTCTGGTGTAGCATTTGGGACTCAATTATGCCGCTTTCAAAGAGGAATAAAGTCCTCTTTTTTGTTTTAATCTTGTTGTGGTTGTGTATCGAATTGAGAAAAAATGTTGAGTGTGTGATGTGTAATCCGTTTATACAGGTTATGCAAAGGAAATGAGGAGGATTAATTGCAGAGAAAGAGATGATGTAATGTTTGGATTAAATCTGATACTGGGAGTGGTATCACAGTGTTATAAAATTAATGTCAACATAGGCTAAATATACTTCTTTATACTGTAGATTCTTTCACACTTTCTATTGTCATTGCTACTATTATTATGATGATCATCACCATCATCATCGATCAATCAATCAATCAATCACCATCATCTTCATCCTCATCTAATTTCATCTTCATTATCAATCATCATCATCATTATCATTATCATTATCATAATCATTATCATCTTCTTCATTCGCATTATCATTCATATTATCAACAGTGCAAACTACAAAGATGAGCAGAAACCTGATATGATACATAAACAAATTAATTAAAACGAACACCAAAAACAGAGAGAGAGAGAGAGAGAGAGAGAGAGAGAGAGAGAGAGAGAGAGAGAGAGAGAGAGAGAGAGAGAGAGAGAGAGAGAGAGAGAGAGAGAGAGAGGGACGGACAGACAGACGGACGGACGGACGGACGGACGGACGGACGGACGGACTGACGAAAACAAATACATGAAGATAAAGAAACTTCATTCGTCTTACATTAGATGAAGGAAAAAAGGGTTTCCGAAATTGGGCTTGGCGGAGGGTTGCCGTAAGCCAAGCCTTCACATTTTCACGGCCCGAAAATCCTTCGCCAAAGAACTGCGTATATCAGCGGCCGTATCATTATCCGCACTGTCTTTTCGGCCGCATGATTTACGCTGCGGATCCGAATTTAATCCCGTTTAATACGCCCACTTGACGCTGACTGATTAACGTAATTTGCGAATACTGATGGATTTTATGGCCGGGGAACTGATGGGTGGGTAGGGGCGGCCGCATATGGGGCTAATGATATTGCTCAAGCGTGCAACGTTGAAATGCACGTGGGCGTAGGGGGGTGCTATGAAGAGGAGGGGAAGAGGTGAAGGAAGAAGGATGAGAGGGAAAAGAAAGAGAAGAAGGAGAAGAAGGAGAAGGAGAAAAATACCAAGATGTGGAGAAGAAGGGAGGGTGTTAAGGACGGAAGGTCGGTGGGAGGGAGGGAAGATGGATGGATGGATGGATGGATGGAGGAAGAAGCAGGAGGAACAGAAGAGTTGGAGCTGTAGGAGCAGCAGCTTAGCTTAATATCTGATAATTAGTATTATGATTGTTATTCTTATTATTTTGTTATTGCTCGGCTTGTGGGTGTGTTTTTCCGTGCTCTTGTTGTCTCCCATGTGTTTCACGGGCTTTTCTTTTATCCTCTTGTCCTCGTTATCGTCAGCAGTGCTTTGTGACGGATATTTCTCCGCGTCATGGCCACGGGCGGAGTGATTTTTTCAAAAGCTGTTATCAGTGACGTGGACGTACGTACAGTATTTTTCCTACGTGACAAAAATGCGAATCTGTTTTTATGGCGCCGGTCTCTGCCTGTTCGGTCATGCAGATGAGTGCATGGACGGACTCTATTGTTAGTGTGTGTTTGTGAGTGTGTGTGTGTGTGTGTGTGTGTGTGTGTGTGTGTGTGTGTGTGTGTGTGTGTGTGTGTGTGTGTAAAATGTGTACATACATATTTTGGGGAGTGTAGCACCGATGCTGTACTGTTCAACAGGCAAAGGGCGGCAGAAACAACGAAACAAGACACAGAATGAAGGCAACCACGTCACAGAACAGCGTATGACGTCACATTGTTCATCGCACCGGACAGCCGGTGTTTTGGACGCGATGCCAGTCCGGGCAATAGCTTACCTTGACATTCATATTTCACGGTAATTAACCCTGTAATTACGGTTAATTCACACTGATGGCGATTATTAGAGTGATGGATGTCGATGACGCACGTGGCCAGTGACGGCAGATCCGCTCTAGCTGTTTGAACGAGGATTCGGGTTGTCGCTTCGTTTCAATCGCTTGTGTTTACTTATTTATTTATCTATTTATTTTAGGGCCTTTTCGAGTGTGGCTTGCTTGCTAACAACCCTTCTTGTGATTTTGATCTTCTCTGTGTTTCGTTCCTGTTTTCATGTTATTTCAGTTTTCGAAGGTGTTATTATTGTTGTTATTATTTTTGTTGTTACTATTATTATTATTGTTATGAATATTATTGCGATTGTTGTTATTATTACTATTATTAGTATTAGTAGTAGTAGTAGTAATATTAATAGTTATAGTATCATCATCATTATGTCCATTATCACTCATTGATTACTACCTTGTCGCCTCTCTCTCTCTCTCTCTCTCTCTCTCTCTCTCTCTCTCTCTCTCTCTCTCTCTCTCTCTCTCTCTCTCTCTCTCCCCCTCCCTCCCTCCCCCCCTCCCTCCCTCCCTCCCTCCCTCCCTCTCTCCCTCTCTCTCTCCCTCCCTCTCTCCCTCCCCTCCTGCGACAGTGTAAGTTTACAAACACGCGGTGGATTTGCATAATCGGAATCAGACACTGCCTCGCGAGCGAAGAGAAAAGGACGCCATTGAGTGTCCTTTCAAAAGCAAGTGAAAAGGTGTGATACTGTTGTTTCCATTTGATTTTTTTGTTGCTGTTTTATTTTTTTATTGGAAGGATATTGAAGAGTCGTTTTTCTCTTATTGTTTTTACTTAAGGGAAGAAAGATGGTATTGTTGCTATTCCGTTGTTGCTATTGAAGTTTATTTTTTTATTGATTGAATTGTTTTTATTCTTTTCTAACGAGTACCATTATTGTTGTGTTTGGTGCTTCATGTTTAGAGTTGGTAGTATTAATAGCAGAAGGAGAGGAAGAGCATGCCTTCTCGCGGGTCTTCATTCTTAGCGCCGGGATGAGGGCCATTGATGCTCGCGTTGAATCCTGGTCTCGCGATTTTTTTTTTTTTTTTTTTTTTTTTTTTATATATAGGGTACTTTTTATTGTCTCTCTCTCTCTCTCTCTCTCTCTCTCTCTCTCTCTCTCTCTCTCTCTCTCTCTCTCTCTCTCTTTTCTCTCGGGATTCTCTCTCTTACCTGTTTTTTTCTCTTATTTTTTTCGCCTTTCTCACCTATTTGTTTCTCTCTCTTATCTATTTCTCTATTTCTTCTCTGCCTTATCTGTTTCACTCTTTCTACTTTTTTTATATTTCTCTCTCTATCTCATCTGTTTTTCTCTCAACTCTCTTTCTTATCTGTTTCTCTCTTTTCTATCCTTTTCTGTTTTCTCTCTTATATCTCCTTTACTTTTTTCTCTCTCTTTCTGTCTGGGAGATAAAGGAAAAAAGAATGAGACAGAGGGAAGAGGAAAGACTTGTCAGTATTGTCGACGGGTTGTCTTTTCTTCTTCGAAATTCTTGATGTTTTGGAAAATAGTTGTCGGTGTTTCCTGATCACTTTCCTGTTTATGCAATTCGTTTTGCCGTTTTCGTTCGCGCGTGATGACCGGCTCGGCCAAGTCTTATTCATGTGGGATGTTGATGGGGCGAGGGGGTTGTGCAAGGCAAGGGGGGAGGGGGATTCTTGAATCTTACTGGCGTCCAAGAGGCTAGAAGGAGCGGGGGATTTGTCCTGGACCCCCCTCCCTCTTTCTCTCGCTCTCTCTGTCTCTCTCGCTCTCCCTCTCCCTCTCCCTCTCTCCCCCCCCTCCCTCCCTCCCTCCCTCCCTCCCTCCCCTCTCTCTCTCTCTCTCTCTCTCTCTCTCTCTCTCTCTCTCTCTCTCTCTCTCTCTCTCTCTCTCTCTCTCTCTCTCTCTCTCTCTCTCTCTCTCTCGGTGATGTAAGATATCCAAATAGGGCGAGTATTATAGTGCAGCCTTCCTTCCATGTATAGCGTATTCTTGACTGATGGTCTTCATAAATCATTTGGGAGGGGGAGTGAGAGCAGGGAGAAGAGAGGGATGGGGGGGTGAGAGGTAAAGGGAGAAGAGAGGGAAGGTGGTGAGAGGGAAAAGGATAGGGAGGGAAAGGAAAGAGAGAGGGAGAGAAAGAAAGAAAGAAAGAAAGAAAGAAAGCGAGATAGAGAGGGAGAGGGAGAGGGAGAGAGGGCAGCCTGCTAGTTATCGCATTTAGCGCTGCAATCTGCTTGTTGTCGCGGTCCGTCACCTTCTCTTGCTTGCAGTTTGACTCGGTCTGCTCTTGCTTGCTTGCGTTGCTTCTTGGCTTTTCTTCCGTCTGTTTGATGTTGGAAGTAAAATGTTCTTGTGTGCGTTTATTAGTTAATTAGTTTGTTGAGATGAAGATATTGCAGTGAATATCTAAGTTATGTCCATATTTATTAATATTCATATCGTAACTTCACACACGTGAACATTTTTTTCTAGTATAAGAAAATATACATAATGTTGTAAAGTATGAGAGTGAAAATAGGTTCATCTCTGTCGTGCAGGAAGACGGCCACCGGATTTAGATGTTGCAGGAATAAAAGCAGAGTCACAGTAGCGAAACATGAACGTATTTAACTTGAGATTCCATACGATTAAGTGCCGAGTTATGCTGAGCGACTCGCGTAATGAGGTCGCCAAATTTAGTCGAACTTTTCTTGTTATTATTTGAAATTGCGTTATATTATTTTTAATTTTGCTATGGTATTTTATTTTGTTCATTTCTGTGAGTATTGACCTGACGTCAACGCGTGGAAAACGTGACGTGGCGTGACGTCATCGGGCGTGGGTTCCATGTGTACATAGAGTAAACAATATGTCGTATGTACCAGGGTGGCCACGAATTCTAATGACTGGTGTTTATTTATTTTGCTGTTTGTTAGTCGCGGCGGGTGTGAGCTATGCTGACGCTAATACTAATGAGGTCGCTCTGGGAAGAGCTGCTTCGGGTTTGCATCGATTTGATTTTGTTGTTCCGGAAAGAAAGCAACAAAAGATTGTTTTTCTTGTGTTGTTCTCCCTTCCGAAGGAGAGAGAGAGAAAGAGAAGGAGAGGGAGGGGGAGAGGGAGAAAGAGAGGGACAGGGAGAGGGTGAGGTTAAGGGAGAGGGTGAGGGAGAGGGAGAGGGAAAGGGAGAGAGAGGGAAAGGCCGTGTCGTCGTTCACAACTGCTTCCTTCTCATCCTGTGCATTTACCTCCTGCTTGAAGGCACGGGCTATATATTCGCCCCCCCCCCCTCACTTCTTCCCTTCCTCCCTCACCGCTCTCCCCCCATGCCCTTGGGCACTGCGTCCCTCCCCTGTCTGGCATTTCCTTCTCCCCATCCCACCTCTTTCTCCTCGCCCCTTTCCCTCCCTCTCCCCTTCCCCCTCCTCTTCCCTTCTGACCCCCCCTCGCCCCCAACCGAGATGAAAGACGCCATCCTAAGTGTCCGAGGCGAGCAAGTGGGCCCTGTGCTGAGGAAGACGTTTTGGATCATTCACCTTCCAGCGGCTTTGTGTCGCCAAGACGCTCGCGATCATTCTTCATTTAGCCTTTCATTCGCGCTCTCTCAGGCTCCTCTTATTTCTCTCTCGCTCCCCCCCCCCCTCCCTCCCTCCCTCCTCCCTTTGCCTTTGATGAAGTTTTGTGTCATTTTCTCCGTTAGCTCGGTGCCGATGCGTTCTTAATGCTCTCTCTCTTTGTGTCTTAATTTCTCTCTTCTCTCACCCTTGTCTCTCTACTCTTGTCTTTGCTCTTATTCCTTCTCTTTTCTTCATCCTCCCCTCCCCCCTCCCTTAGCTCTTCACCCGTACTCATATCGTGCCATTTTATTGTTTTTCTCCACATCATTCTTCGCACCTTCTTCACATGTCATATTCTGGCGAGGCGGTCTCGTTCTGCGACCTCTAATGGCGCTTGTCCTTTGAGGTGCGCGAGAGGCTGGAGGTGTAATAAGTCCACGGTTTAATGTCAAGAGGGACAGGGAGGGAGAAAGGGAGGGTGAGAGGGAGAGGGAAAGGGTGAGGGGTAAGAGAGAGGGAGACGGGGTGAGGGGGAGGGGTGGACAGGGAGAGGGAGGGAGGGGGAGGGGCGGGGAGGAAGGAGAGAGGGGATTGTTAGGAGGAGGGATTGGAGGGAGAAGGGTGGGAGGGGGTTGAGAGGGAGAAAGAGAGAGGAAGAAGAAGGTGGGAGAGAGGGAGAGAGAGAGAAAGTGGTAGACCAAGGGACAGGGATATATAGAGGAAGAATGAGCGAGAAAGACTGAGTGAGAGGTGGGCATAGCGTGGAAAGGAGTCTGAAAAAGAGAGTCAGGGAAAGAAAGAGAGGGAGAGGAAGGAAGACCGAGAAAATAGAAAGAAAGGGAGGTAGAGGGACAGACAGGAATAGGAGAGACAGGAGAGTGAGGGGAGATGGATTTCCAGTAGTCTCATCTTTTAATGAAAATATGTGTTTTGCAAAGTGAAAGAGAGAGAAGAAAATGAGTAGGAATGGTAGAGAGACAGAGGAGAGAGAGCGTAACAAAGGGTAGAGACAGACAGACAGACAGACAGACAGAGATTGCCAAGTAAGCTCCGGTGCGGCGCTTCTTACGAGAGAAGCGCACCTTGGTGTCACCTTCACCTGTGCCCTTGATCGTCTTCTCGGCAACATTACATTCATCCTATTTTTTGCCTTAACATTTATATAATCTGCATTACTCGCGTTGCTCCTGTTTAATTCTTGTTTTTCATTTTTTCATCATGATTTTGTTTTAGTTATATCAATGTATCAATATTGCCGTAAAATGCCGGCGTTATTAGCATCCCTGCCAACACTGTAGTTACGGCGCTGTGACGCTGTTGTGTTTGGTCAACAGTCAAACGTGAGCTCGATAAATGAGCGGCCAATGCGCCGGATAAAATACGCGATGGGAATTCAGCGGTTATGTATGTTATTTAAAGTGACTGCTTTGTGTATAGAGCGGCTCTGGCAGGTGTGTGGATGATATTGGCATTTCACTTCTGGGATTTTGTAAAGGAGGTACTTGCGCTTGCATGCCTTTCGTTTGCTTTGCTGTTTGCTTGTCGTGCTTGCATACAATGGCATTTAGTTGGATAAAACAGAAAAGAGGAAATGTACACGTCTGTTCCGTGTTTTATTACCGGGTCAGAGAAAGGTGGGAGGTCTCAGGTTACGCTGGGAAATCGTCTTGGTCTTCCAGGGAGTGCGGGGATAAACATAACGCACCCTAGGACTCTGCTCGGGACTGCGTTGGTGGCATTGATGACTAGCGGATTGAGATGAGTGTCTCCTCTCCTTTCTCGTGCCCTCCCTCTATCTCTCCCCTGCCAATCTCCTACAAACCCACTCCCTGCTTCTAGCTCTCTTCTGTTTTCAATTTATATTTGGGTATCTTTCTGTTTCCTTTTTTTTGAGGGGGGGGGGTGATAGGATTTTTTTTTAGTTTTTTATTGTTTATAATCTTATACCCCCTCCTGCTTCTCCTCTGCTGTTACTCCTACTACTACTTCATCTACTCTCCTACTGCTACTGCTGTTGTTGTTACTGCTACTACTACGACGACAACGACTATGACTTCTGTTAACACTATTGCTACCATTTCCCCTCATCTTCATCGCTCTCTTCTCTCCTCTCTCCCCCACACCCACCACCTAGTCTTCCCCGAAGAGGGCATGCCAATCACTTATTCAGGGAAAAGCAACCCCGACGTGATTATGTAATCATGAAATTTATTTTATCTGCCATGCGCTCTCTCATTTCTCCCCCCTTTCCCCATTTCCTACATTTCTCCTCTCTCTCCTCCTTTACTCCACCCCCTCTCCATGCCCTTTCCATCCTCATTCCGTCCCCTTTCCATGCCCTTTCCATGCCCTCTCCATGTCCTTTCCATCCTCTCTCTACCCTCACCCCCACCACTATTTGCCCCGCCCCCTTACCCTCACCGTGACCTTGAGACAGATCATGATGTGTGATGTCTTTTGAACGTTTAATTGATGGATGAGGATGGAGGAGGGAGAACGGAGAGAGGGAGGGAGGGAGAAGGGAGGCTGGGGTGGAAGGAGGGGGGGAGAAGAATAGGGAGGCTGTGGTGGAGAGAGACAGAAAGAGAAAGAGAGAGAGAGAGAGAGAGAGAGAGAGAGAGAGAGAGAGAGAGAGAGAGAGAGAGAGAGAGAGAGAGAGAGAGAGAGAGAGAGAGACGCCTGTCTCTGTTCGAACCCCCTTCGCAATACCAAACAGGGCAGTGACTACCACTACCAAAAGCGTACACAGCTGATTGCAAGTTCATGACCTTGGAATATCTGGGCCATAATTTGTGGAAGGGAAACAAGAAGTCGATCAAAGTGAAGGAAACGAGTCGGGAATATATGCACTACGAGGGGCGGCGAGGGGAGGCGAGGGGAAAAGAGGTGGGGTGTCGCCCGGCCGTCGCTCGGGCTGGATCTCCCAGCGCCACGTGAGACAGGACCCGTCTGTTGCTGTACTACATCCATGTGTGTTTGTGTGTGTAAGGGAGGTTCAGCTGCGATTTCAGCGCTGGTGAATATTTGTGGGGTGTTTTTTTATTTTTGCTTGTGACTTTGATGTATCTGTTGCGCTGATTGTGTATATGACTTCTCTCTCTCTCTCTCTCTCTCTCTCTCTCTCTCTCTCTCTCTATATATATATATATATCTCTCTCTCTCTCTCTCTCTCTCTCTCTCTCTCTCTCTCTCTCTCTCTCTCTCCCTCCCTCCCTCCCTCCTTCTCTCTCTCTCCCTCCCCTTTCTCTTATATATATAGAAAGATAGAGAGATAGAAGGATAGAGATAGAAAGATAGAGAGATGAGAGAGGGAAAGAGAGATAGAAAAAGAGAGATAGAAAGAGAGAGAGATAGAGAGATAGAGAGATAGAAAGCGAGAGAGATAGAGAGACAGAAAGATAGAGAGACAGAAAGATAGAGAGAGACAGAACTCATTATCAACGGTTAAAAGCAAGTAAGGAGCAAGCAGTTTCACTCCACATGTTTCAGTAATCAGAACTTTCTAAGTATATATATCTCTTATAAATAGAAAAGCGAAAGAAAAAGCATCAAATAACATCGCACACATTCGTTATTCTGTGCCCTCTCCTTCATCCCCCTCCTCCCCTCTCACTCCCCATCCCCCTCACCTCCCCTTCACCCCCGCCCCCACCCCCCTCACTCCCAATCAACAACCTAAACTTAATCCCCCCCCCCCCCACCAAGAACACCATAACATGTAACTTCGTAGATCACCATTTTCTGCCTGAAACCCCTCCCTCCCTCCCTCTCTCCCTCCCCTCCTCCCCTCCCCCCTCTCCCCTCTCTCTCCATCCCATCTTTTAGCATTCGCTGCGGATGTTTCAACCTGAGTGAATTAACCCGAGCCGCCTTGATGAAGCGTCACCCAGCTGAAACAGCTGCGAAAACTTAAGTTGGAAATAATGAATAAGGTGATAGCAGCGCCTGACCTGACCCAGCGGCGGGTCCGGCAGAAGCGGGCTCGGGGACGTCCGGGCGGCCAGGCGCTGCGTCGCTGCACCTGTGTGGTGTGGAGCTGGTCCGGAAGGAAAGCCCTCTTGCTCTCGCGCCCCTCTCCTCCCTCCGGCCCTCTCGTTCCAACTCTCTCTCTCTCTCGCTCATTCACACATACGTGTTCGCATGCACGCACAGTGAGAGAGAGAGAGAGAGAGAGAGAGAGAGAGAGAGAGAGAGAGAGAGAGAGAGAGAGAGAGAGAGAGAGAGTCGGGCAGTACATGGGAAAGTAAGATATCAGGAACATGCGACAACAGAGTTTCTCGCGCGCGTCGGAACATGTTCTTCTACCGCGGAACGAGCGCAGCCGCCAACGAACACCTCGTCGACACAGAGATTTGCATATACCTCCACATATTTCCAGCTTGCACGCGATGGGGAAGGGGGAGGGGAGGAGTGGGAAGGTGTAGGGAGGTGAAAGGGTGGGGGGAGGAAGATGGGATTGGGGCAAGGAGGGCGGAGGGAGGGAATGTGGAGGAAGGGAGGGAGGGTAGGAATCAGAAAGAGGAGGGGGGAAGGGTAGGAATAAGAAAGGAGGGATGAGTAGGATAGGAATGGTTAGAGGAAGGGGAAGGAGAGGGAGAGAGGGGGTTCGGGCGATCCTCCCTGGTCGCATTGCGTTGCAGTTCCCGTCTCGGTTACATACATGCAAATCTCTGCTCGGCGCCCACCTGCCCACACATCCGCGCCCGAGAAAAGAATATGGCAGGAGGAGATGGCGAGATGGGGTGGCTTAGACAGAGAGGGAGTGAGTGTGTGTGAGAGAGAGTGTGAGTATATAAGAGAAAGGGTGTGAGTGTGAGTGTTTAAGGGTGCATATGTGTGTGTGTGTGTGCATGCGTATATATGTTTATTGAACAAACAAATAAAGAAACTTTCCTGTGTGGTTCACATCGCACATAATTAAAGAGGAAAATAGTTCGCCGAAATGAAGAGCAAGTGGAAAAGCGTACAAAGTGGAGAAACAGAAAGCTGTGCTCGTGGACTCAAGGAGGGCAGAAAGGGAAGAGGAAGAGGAGGAAGAAGAAAGAGGAGAGAGGAGAGCAGAGAGTAAATACAGCTCGGCGGTGAAGTGAAAGGATTGCCCGGGAGGAAAGTCCGGGCGCAAACACGTAAACACGGGCGACCGCCGAGGAAAGAGAGACGGGGGGAGGGGAGAGAGGGGAAGGAAGAATCAGCCGTCGCATCTCGGGGAGGGGGTGGAGGAGACCCGAGTGTCTTCTCATCACTCCGCCGAGAGACGCTTCCATTTTCTCCCTTCTCCCCTCCCCCTCCCCTCTCCCCACTCCCTTCCCCCTCTCCCTTCCCCTCTCCCCTCCCCTCCCCTCCTCCCCTCCCCTCCCCTCTCCCCACTCCCTTCCCCTCTCCCCACTCCCTTCCCCCTCTCCCCTCCCCTCTCCCCACTCCCTTCCCCCTCTCCCTTCCCCCTCTCCCCTCCACCTTTCCCTTAATATGTCCATTCCCCCTTCCCTTATTTCATCCCTCACCCCATTCTCTCCCTGCCCCCTCATTCCCCCCCCCCCCCCCGCCTCTAGGCCTCATGGGAAGGGTACCTCCATTACTGCCGGAATTACCATGTTTTTTTCCCTTCCCCTTCCGTCCCTCTTTTCCATCTCCCTGCTTCTGATTACTTCATTTCCTCCAGCGCCTCCCTCCTCTCTCTTCGTTTCTCCTCTCTCCTCATTCCATTCCTCCTCCCTAGCTTCTGTGATCCTGCAAGTGTTCGCATCTCTCCATCTCTCTCTCCCTCCCTCGCTCCCTTCCTCCCTCCCTCCCTCCCTCCCTCCCTCCCTCCCTCCCTTCTTAGAGGTGGTCGATTTTGCCTCCGACAGAGACTTTCGTGTCCTCGCCCCACTCGGAATGCGGAGGAGCGCTCTCGTGTGTCCTTTTTCCTTTTCTTTTGTGTCCTCGTGTCGTCTCGTCTCGTCTCATCTCGTCTCGTCTCGTCTCGTCTCGTCTCGTCTCATGTCGTCACGCGGAGGGAGTGTGTGTCGGTTGGGATTCCTTATCTCACGTGACTTGTCCTGTTCGTAGGGTGAGTCAAATTGCTTCCCTGTGAGTACTTTTGTTCGCCCGTCTCGTGTACAGAGTCGTTGCTCCTACTCACGTGTGTGTCGGTCGTTCTGTCTACTCGCCCCTGCTTGGCGTACTCGCATGTCCTGAGAATGACCCCCTTACCTGCGCTATCGGTGTTATTTAAGAGTCGTTTGTGTGCCCCTGAGTGACCCCTTGTCCACCACCCTGTCTCTCCTGCTTCCCCTCAGGCCCTTCCATCATCGAGTTCAGGCGTCTCCAAAATACTTCCTCCCCTCGGACGCGACCTTTTTTCTCCTCACTTCCCCTTCCTCTCCCGCGAGCCTTCAGGTCTCTTCCCCTCTCTGCGGGTCCCCTCGTCTTACATCATATATGCTCTCTCTCTCTCTCTCTCTCTCTCTCTCTCTCTCTCTCTCTCTCTCTCTCTCTCTCTCTCTCTCTCTCTCTCTCTCTCTCTCTCTCTCTCTCTCTCTCTCTCTCTCTCTCTTTCTCTCTCTCTATCTATCTATCTATCTATCCCTCTCTCTCTCTCTCTCTCTCTCTCTCTCTCTCTCTCTCTCTCTCTCTCTCTCTCTCTCTCTCTCTCTCTCTCTCTCTCTCTCTCTCTCTCTCTCTCTCTCTCTCTCTCTCTCTCTCTTCTATCTATCTATCTATCTATCTATCTCACTCTCTCTCTCTCTCTCTCTCTCTCTCTCTCTCTCTCTCTCTCTCTCTCTCTCTCTCTCTCTCTCTCTCTCTCTCTCTCTCTCTCTCTCTCTCTCTCTATCTATCTATCTATCTATCTATCTCACTCTCTCTCTCTATTTCTCTCTCTCTCTCTCTCTCTATCTATCTATCTATCTATCTATCTCTCGCAGGGAAGCCTCTCCCCTCATTACGGGTTCCCTCGTCACATCATTCTCATCTCGTCTTGTATTTTTCGACAGTCCAATTTCAGAGCGCGGAAAAGGGATTTTTTTTTCTTTGCGTTGAATTTCATGCGTGGATATTGTAGATGTTTTTTTGTTTTTTTTTCTTGAAGCTTTCCTTTCTCTGATTTAAATAATTGAATTTAAAAAGCGTTATGGAAGGAAAAATCTTATATCTGTTTTGCTAGTCCTATTATGACTAATTCTCTCTCTCTCTCTCTCTCTCTCTCTCTCTCTCTCTCTCTCTCTCTCTCTCTCTCTCTCTCTCTCTCTCTCTCTCTCTCTCTCTCTCTCTCTCTCTCTATCTCTCTCTGTATTAGGGACAGCAGCCATCTTCGGGTCGTTGACATTAAGTCCCTGACCGATTTCGATCGCCTTTCCAATTCGCCGTGCGTGTCTACTTCCGTTGGGATCCCTGATCATTTTCCTGCTCTTTTGGGTGCTACTCCTCTCCCTTCCTGCCATCTCTCCTTCCCGCTCTCATTCCCTCTCTCATCCCTATTCTCCTGTTCTCTCTTCTCTCCTCGCTTTTTTGCCTTTCACCTATTCCTCTTGCTCTGGCCTACCAGCCTTTCCCTTCTCTTCCTCGTCATTTGTCTCTTTGCTCCTCTTATCTCTCTTTCCCAACCCTCCCCCTCTCTGTTTCCTCTTTGCTCCTTCTTCTCCTACTTCTCCCCAACTCCCCTCACTCCTCATCCCCCCTTATCCCCATCTCCCTGTAGTCCCCTAAGCCCAGGTAGGTACTAATTGATAATAGTCTTATATGTTTAAGGCGTGGTGGGAGGGAGAGCGAGGACAGGGAGGGGGGCACTTGGGTGCCTGTTGGGACGGGGTGGGGGGAGGGGTTTTATCAGCTGTCAGATTAGCATAATGGAACGAGCGCAGCGGGACACATGGGCGACGTGGGCGGTGCATGATCATTGTCAGCGATGACGCGGTAATCCGTGATTATGACTGGCCATGACATGCTCGTCAGGCCATCGGCAGCGGCGCGTCGAAGGCCGCTCGGCGCTCCTCAGGTGGCTCGCTTTCCCTTCGTCTTTTCCTCGGAGCTCTCTTTCCCCACATTTTATTTGTTTGTCTATTTGCGGTCTTGGATTTTGGATGTGGTGGGTTGGGATTTGAAGACGCGGCGATTCGTTTTTCTTCTCTGGTTTCAGGGCTTTTTCCATTTATTTTTCCTTCAAGATTTTTTCATCTCATTTGTGTATTTTATTTGTTATTGTTATTATTTTAACCTATTTTTCCTATTCTTTTCCTTTCTTTTTCTTCATCTGATATATATATTATCATTATTATTATTTTCCCCTTTTTCTTTATTCAAATTTGTTAGTTATTATTACATTCACATTTGTTTTTACTTTTCTTTTT
>BOPN01000570.1:211813-219313 GCA_017312705.2 Penaeus japonicus | reverse complement strand
CATAGAGCCATGCTCATCTACACGCATGGAGGGAATGAACATGTACGCAAGCGTGCGCACGCACGCACGCACGCACACACACACACACACACACACACACACACACACACACACACACACACACACACACACACACACACACACACACACAATCTCGTCCCTTCTCTTTCTCCTTCATCCTATTTCTGTCCTTTTCCATCGCCTTTCTCTCTTCCCGTCTTTTCTTTCTTTCTTTCTCCCTCTCTTTCCCTTTCTCCCCTTATCCCTCCCCCCTCCCCCTCTCTCCCTTCCATTTTCCCTATCCCGATACCTCTACCTTTAATTCACCCTCACCCCCCCCTCTCTCTCTCTCTCTCTCTCTCTCTCTCTCTCCCTCTCTCTCTCATTCTCTCTCTCTCTCTCTCATTCTCTCCCTCTCTCTCTCTCTCCTTCCCTCTCTCTCTTCCTTTCTCGCTCCTCTCCCTCCCTCTCCATCGTCCTCTCCTTCTCTCTCCCTTCCTCCCTCCCTCACTCCCTTCCTCCTTCCCTCGCTCCCTCCCTCACTCCCTTCCTCCCTTCCTCCATTCCTCCCTCCCTCGCTTTCCCTCACACTTCCAGGTTGCAGATTTTCAGAGTGCGTGACGGATATGATTGTGCAATAAATCGTCGTTCTGATATTCCGGCTCGCCTATCAGGTTTTATCCCGTTCGCGCGCCGAGCGTTTTCAATACGGTCACTAATGGAAGCGTTATTGAAATGTGGAGAGAGGAGCTGCGGAGGGGAGGGGAGGGGAGGGGAGGGGAGGGATGGCGGAAGTGAGTTGGGGAAGGGGAGGAGAGGGGGAGGGGGAGGGGAAGGAGTTTAGGACGGAGGAGGGGATGGGGATGGGGATGGGAATGAGGAAGAAGAGGGGGGAAGAGAGGGCAGGGGAGAGGAGGGTAAGGCTTAGTTGGGATATGGGAGGGTAGGAATGGTTATAGGAGGGCAGGGCTGTGGTAGGGGAAGGGTGTGGTAGGATGGGAGTATTAGGAGGAGGAGGGGTGGGTTGGGAAGGCAAGCCTGGGGTTGGAGGCAAGGAGGGAATGGGATGGATGGACAATAGGGGAGGGGGGAGGGGAGGAGGGGAAGTTGAAAGTGGGCATAGCAACAAGAGTGAGGCAGAAGGGGGGGGGATGGAATAAAAGACAAAGGTGGAAAGGAAGACATTAAGGGGAGAGAAGGAGGGTGGGTGGGGGTATGGGTAAAAGGGGAGCTCGAGGGTAAGGGTTTATTGGGGGAAATGGGTAGGTGAGGGGAGGGAAAAGGTGGGTGCTACGAGGGTAAAAGAGGGGAATACGAAATCAGGAAGAGAGGGAGGACGGCTGAACATGTAGGCATAAGAAGGATATAAAATTGAGAAAGGCGGAAAGGGTAGGGGGCGAAGGGTGATGGGTGAGGAGAAGGAGGGGGGGGTGAGGGGGAAGGGGAAGGGGAGTGAGGTATGAGGGGTCCGGAAGGTCGAGTCGCTCCCTATCCGTAAGCGGCGGAAACTGATCAAAAACAAACGTTCGTTCGTGCGCGCGAGGCATGTACTTTTTCGGCCATTTTTTATATTATTGTATTTGTTTGGAATGTTCTGTGGAGGGAGAGTGCGGCGTGCTGCTCTCTATTGGACGGACGGACTGCGTTGCATATGCATTCAAGGGTTGCAGACGTTATCGCTTTCGTTATTTGATTGTCTTACCCGTAGTGTGTGTGTGTGTGTGTGTGTGTGTGTGTGTGTGTGTGTGTGTGTGTGTGTGTGAGACCCCTTTTTCACTTCCGTTGACTCACCTTAATCTGTTGACAGAATTTGTTCGTAGTCTCCTCTGTGGACCGACACTCTCAATTCCTACTGGAATCTCGCAACATATTGTGATTACGAGATATGTGTATCAAAATAAAATAAAAACACAGTGATGATTATTTTTTCTTCTTTTTTCATCTCCTCCTCCTCTTCCTCCTCCTTCTCCTACCTCTTGTTTCTTTCTTCTTATTATCTTTTCCATTTCCTCGCACAGGGAAACCTTTAACCATAATGATATTTACGCTCCATTCCCAACGATCTTCCCAGTAATAATCTTTTAGTCTTTTTCATAATACTTGAAATCTAAAAAGGATCCATGAAAAATTATGTTATTAATTATTATAATCTCAAGCAACAAGCTGACACACTTTCGATAAGCTGATAAGTGCAAAAATGCAACAGACGTTTTTACCAGATAAACCAGCAAGATTTATTTATCATTAATACCTGCAAGCCAGTGGCATTACATTAGAAATAGCATTCAATTGCTCATTTCAATAACGATTTTTTGTTGAACTTCGAAACAGTCCAAGCTTCGTCTCATAGATTCTTCCTCCGTGAATTTTGACGTGTAATCACCACAAGACTTCACACATTACATAACAGTGACTTCGTATCCCTTATCGTCTTCAGTGTCCAGGGTAAGTTATCTCAAGAAGATGTTGAATTGAACGGAACGGCGTTTGCTAAGATCACGTACATTCATTTGAACACGCACACTGGTTCACGGTCATCATAATTCATAGGTCCGCCCTCGGGTCAGCCTTTGAGGGTGATATTCCTATGATGGGGAGATGACCAGAATTTCCAGAAGGGCTAAAGTTGCAGGTGCTGCCTTTAACGAATCTTTGCCCGATCCTGGGGGATATACGAAATCCGATAATTGTGAAGGTCACATCTGTGTATTGTAATTTGATCATGTATCTCAGGTCAGACATATGCTCTGTCGACCGTTAAACATAAATACTTTCATATATATATACACATACACACACACATATACACACACACACACACACACACACACACACACACACACACACACACACATATATATATATATATATATATATATATATATATATATATATATATATATATATATATATATTCACAAGAATGAGGATTGAAGATAGTGTGATTATAGCAATGATATTTGATATGAAAAGTAACTATGATAATGATAACACTAATAATAATAGCAACAAGAATTACCGGTGGTGAAAATGTGATACTAATGAAGATAGAACTTATTTATAGCCATAGTAAACATGATAGCACAGATAAAAAAAATCTGATGATTTCCAAATGGCGCTGATGCCGTTTGCGACACGTGTGACATGCACAGACATTCGCGTTTGATCGCCTGGCATCGCTCGAGAAATGCCAGCCTCCAGCCGCCGATTTGGTTGACCTTTGCGCGAGTGTCATTCATCATAAGACGCTCGAGTTGGGTCGCTTGTTGCACCGGTTGCATCTGGCGGCGGCGGTCGTGACCCGAGATCGTGTTCGGGTGAGGGATCTTTTTCACGGATTGCAGTGGCCGACCTTGCACCGTAGGCCGCGTAGGGGGTGAGATGGGGGCGGAGGTGAAGGTGGGGTTGGGGTTGGGTGGGGGATGATATGGGTATTATAAGGGTAGGGTAGAGTGAGGCGGTGGGGGGATAGGTGAGGGTGTGGGGGTGAAGGTGCATCTGACGCTTAACATTAGGCAGATACTCTTGGCCGCGCTTACGACTGCGTTGGCGACGATGGCTCTTATGGAAAGCGCTCTGGTGGAGAACTTGCTACGTTTGATTGCAAGTTGTATGGCCGTTGAATTGCCGTCTATGTTATTGGCCTGTAAGCATTTGGCCGTTGTGTCTGCCTCCGAATGGCCTTGATTCCTCGCTCGCTCTTTTTTCTGTTTATATATATATATATGTGTGTGTGTGTGTTTGTGAATAGCTTATTCAGAGTCTATTGATAATTTATCGATCTGTGCCTCCTCCACGTGAAGAATCCACCTCGCCTTAAATGCTTTTGAACCGGGCATAGGGGGTGCGGGAGCGGGGGGGTTAGGGAGAGTAGAAATGTCAAGTGAAATATAGAAGAAACTGAAGATAAAAGAAGCGGCTCGGGAGGACACGCACAGACGCACTTCAAAGGGAGTGAAGTGCAAAGTTGTGTTTTAGGAGGGCTTGTGTGTGGAGGGAGGGGGGAAGAGACCCCTTTTTAGAGGCTCTGTGGAAGAACCCAAAAAAGGGCGAGAGTTGAAAGAAATGCAAAGAATGTTGTTCGAGTTTTTTTGTTTTGTTTTTTTAAATTTGTAAGATTGTCGGCGATGTTACCATTGATTTTATCGCTTTGATTGTGAGATGAAGAAAGTAAGGTTGGAGATGATGTTGGAGTTGAAGAAGAGGATTAGGATGGTATAAAGAAAGAGGAGAAGGAAAAGAAGAGGAAAAGAAGAGAGGCAACTGTCGCCAGCAGTCTCACTTTGGCCGTCATCGTCTACATGGTCGTGATGAAGAGAGCCTGTGCGTTGTCAAGTCTTGGGTCTTTCTCTCTCTCCTTCTCTTTCTCGCTTTCTCGCTTTCTCACTCCCTCTTCTTCTCTTTCTCTACCCCGCTCCTTTTCCCTCCCTTTCTCTCCCTCCCTCCCCCCCCCCCTCTCCTCTCCCCTTCCCGCCCTCCCCATCTTCTCTCTCTCCCTCTCTTTCTACCTCTCCCCCGCCCTCCCCATCTTCTCCCTCTCCCTCTCCGCCCTCGACGAGAGGCCGTTCCCCTCGCGACGGCTTCCCTCGCTACCGCTTCCCCTCGGGTCAGAGACGGCGCAGGGAATTAGACGGGCTTCAGAGGGGCGGCCGCGGTGTGTCGCTGTCAGTGTTGTTTCCCCGCCAGCAATTGGAGTAATTAGTTGCGATGGGCGAGCGAGACGAGAAGTTTCTGTGGCGCTCGCTCTTGGTGTTGTTGTTTATGTGAGTGTGCGTGTGTGTGTGTGTGTGTGTGTGTGTGTGTGTGTGTGTGTGTGTGTGTGTGTGTGTGTGTGTGTGTGTGTGTGTGTGTGTGTGTGTGTGTGTGTGTGTGTGTGTGTGTGTGTGTGTGTTCCCGAGAATCCCGAGAGCATTGACACGAGGTGACACGAGGTGACACGAGGCGAGATTTCCCCCTCCTTGTCTCATCATGTCTTGTCAACCCCTACGTTGTGATAACCTCTTGTTCTGTTTTTTCTTTTTCTTTTTCTTGACTGATTGATGTCTCTCACTCTCCTTCTCGCCTTTAACGTTCCCACTGTGTCCCTCCATTGTTTCCTTTCTTCCTTCCCTCACTCCGAGCATCTATAATCCTTATCCCTTTCTCTCACAATCTCTCTCTATCCCTATGCCTAACACTAATTCTAACTCTACCCCCCCCCCTTCTCTCTCTCTCTCTCTCTCTCTCTCTCTCTCTCTCTCTCTCTCTCTCTCTCTCTCTCTCTCTCTCTCTCTCTCTCTCTATCTCTCTATCTCTCTTACTCCTCCTTCCTCTCTAAACTGTATCCCATAATCATCCCGCTTCCCCCCCCCCCCCCCCTTTCACCTGCCCGTACAATTGCCATTCCCTGTTTACACGAGCATCCGGTCTACCTAAGTAAACGACCCTGGCCCCGCCTCCTTTCCTCTCCCTCCTGCCCTCCTCCTCCCTCCCCCTTTCCAGGATCTTTGCCATAAACATAAACACGTCCATATCCTCGCTGGGGGATAGGGAGACTAATGCACCCCTCTCCCCCTCTTTACTATTCCTTCGCACCGTCTATTTCCCCTCAAACGACGTGCAATTTAGTTCCAGTAGGTACAGTGTACGGTAAAGTACCTTCACGGGTTCAAAGCCCTTTTCCCTTGTTCTCATCTTTCATATATAATTGATTATAATTTTAGGTGTTAAACCTCACTCAAACACACAACAACACATGCATGCATACACACACACACACACACACACACACACACACACACACACACACACACACACACACACACACACACACACACACACACACACACACACACACACTCGCACTCTCACACTCATTCTCACTCTCACTCTTACTCCTACTCATAGTCTCACTCTCTCTCTCACTCTCTCTCTCTCTCTCTCTCTCTCACTCTCTCTCTCACTCTCTCTCTCTCTCCTTCTCCCTCTCCCTCTCCCTCCCCTCCCCCCCCCTCTCTCTCTCTCTCTCTCTCTCTCTCTCTCTCTCTCTCTCTCTCTCTCTCTCTCTCTCTCTCTCTCTCTCTCTCTCTCAAGGATATGCTGAAGGATTAGGGTTTAGAGAGGGTAGGTTCTGGGTGTGGAGAGGGATGCTTAAGGATGGGATTGGGGGAAAAGGGTAAATTAGAATGCGTAGAGCGGGGGAGGAAAGGGTGAGGGGAAAGATTAAGGAGCTGGAGGATGAGGATAGAGGGTGAAAGGTGAGGGTAGTGGTATTGGGTTGTCCTAGGAGCGGCCGTGAGATGAGAGGGAGCACGTCTCAAGGGACACGGCGGAGGGAAGGGAAGGGGGAAGGGGGTGGAGGAGGCGAGAGGATGAAGAAGGGAAGGAGGGAGGGGTGGGGGGAGCGGAAGGAGGGAGAGGGGGAGGAGGGGATGATTCCAGTAATGACGAAAACGAAATGACAAACCATCGAGGCGGAGGGCTACGACTCGAGATGGTAGGGGAAAGGGGGGTTGGAATAATAGATAATGATTAATGATAATGATGATCATGATATCAGTGGTGATAATGACAATGATGATAGTGTTGATAGTGATAATGATGATGATAGTGACTGTAGTGGTAATGATAATAGAAATAATGATAATGATGATTACAACTCTAATCTATAGCATCAGTGAGAGAGTAATAATTTTAACACTAGTAATGATAATGAAAATTACAATGAGAAAATAATGGAAATAATGATGATAATGATGTAACAATGGTGAATGATGGTGACAACAACAAACATCAATAAAAATCAACATTAGGAATAGCGTAAGGAAAATTAGATAAAGATGAAGAACAATATACAACAACGAAGGCAGGAGAGAAGGAGAGGAAGAAGAGGGGGCGGGGAGGAAGGGTGGCGAAAGGGTAAGTGCCAAAGGACCAGAAGATAAGGAAGAACAGGAAGAGAGGAAGAGAGAAAAATGGACGAAAGGAAATTAGGAGGTAACGAGAGGAACGCACGCGAAGGTGAAGATGAAGAGAGAGAGTGATAATGAAAATGAGAGAGAGGAAGAGGAAGATGGAGAGGGAGAGGGAGAGAGAGAGAGAGAGAGAGAGAGAGAGAGAGAGAGAGAGAGAGAGAGAGAGAGAGAGAGAGAGAGAGAGAGAGAGAGTGTGTGCATGTGTGTGTGTGCGTGCGCGCGTGCGTGCGTGCGCGTGTGCATGTGTGTTTGTGTGTGTGCGTGTGCGTGTGCGTGTGCGTGTGCGTGTGTGTGTGTGTGTGTGTGTGTGTGTGTGTGTGTGTGTGTGTGTGTGTGTGCGTGCGTGTTTTCGTGTGTGTGTGTGTGGATGTGTGTGAGAGAGAGATTTTGTGTGTATATATATATGTATGCATGTATATGTTTATCGGCATATGTATGTGCGTATGATTTGAGCTACACATGTGCACCTTCTCTACAAAGGCTAGGCGCGAACGACGCATGAGATTGGACAACGCGTTGTCATGGCGAGGGAAAATATCCGAGAAAA
>BOPN01000570.1:186813-199313 GCA_017312705.2 Penaeus japonicus | reverse complement strand
GCGTTTGTTTACGTATGCGGTTAGGTTAGGTTATTTTTGTTTATTTTCATTAATGTTTACGACGTTTTACTAATTTTTCTTATCTTTCCTACAGGTGAGCTGATGGCGCGTGAGAAGTGAACCCGGAGGAGGTATGGGATTAAGTAGCATTTGCAAAAATTATCAGTTTCTTTTTTTCTCTGCAGATGGCATTTGAGAGTTTGATTTTTTATTGACTGCTTATTTAGTGGTGCATAAATGTTTTTTAGTTGCACATAAATCTGACACATATATGCTTCGTTAACACTGCTGTGACATACATATAGATATGACACCGATTTCACCCGATTTTTTTGAGTTGATACAGAAATGTGGCACCAATTTTCTTCGGGTATACATAGATTTGGCGCCAATTTTTTGCGTGTGTACTACATAAATGTAGCACCCGTTTTATGCGTTGAGACAAAATGGAATCGATTTTCTGCCCTGATGCGAAAAAGAAGCTCCAATTTTCGGCATCAGAGCATAAATCTCGCGAAACTCACACGCCATGACAACATCTTAGAAGGTAAAATTGCTCTTCAGAAACTTGGGATTTGTTTTGCTGTTGAGAAAGGAGTGAGATGCTCTTTGATGCGTTTCTTGTCTTGGTGAGGCTGTCTGGTCTCTTTCGGAGTAGTTCTTGGCTGGATTTTTTTTCCATTCTTCGAGTTTTTGTCTATTTTTAATGTTTTCATATATTATGTCATTTCCCCCTTCCAGGTCTCTCTCTTTCTCGCTCTCCTTCCCTCCCTCCCACCCTCCCCCCCCCCTCTCTCTCTCTCTCTCTCTCTCTCTCTCTCTCTCTCTCTCTCTCTCTCTCTCTCTCTCTCTCTCTCTCTCTCTCTCTCTCTCGCCCGCTCGCTCATATTTCTCTTATCTCTTCCTCTAACTTTTCACTCTTCCTCCCTCCTCCTCACTCTCATCCTTCCCTCCCTTCTCCCGCCTACCTTCCCTCCCCTATCCCGCCTACCCTCCCTCTCTACCCCCCTCCCCACTCCATCTCAAGGGGATGGATCATAGGGCAGCCTTTGGGGGGGGTCACCCTTGTTCTCCCCCTCTGCTCTTCGCCCCTCCAGCCCTTCACCCCCCCTGCTCTTCGCCCCTCCAGCCCTTCACCCCCCTGTTCTTTGTCCCCCCTACCCTTCTGCCCCCCGCCCCCCTTCCCCCCTCTGTCCTTTGCCCTCGGGTGACACGGGTTATCGGCGGAGTGGATAGACTTAAGGCCCAAGTGGTCTAGTCCCTATCAGCTTTATTAAAACGCATAAAAGACACGCAAGCCTCTCCCAGTGGAGTCAGTTGGTCGGTCATTTGGTCAGGGCTCAGGCCAACAAGTCAGTCAGGCCGTCACTTAATCGTTGGATCAGTTAAATTAGTCGTTCGTTTCATCTGTCAGTCGGATAGTTAGTCAGTCGTTCGTACGTCAGTTAGTTGGCCAGTTTGTGAGTCGGTTGGGTGTGTTGGTTCGTCCAGTCGTTTGGCCAGTCTGTCGGTGAGTTGGTAGATCTTTGCGTGCCACGTCAGCCGCGCGCGTCAGCCTGAGGACGTCAGCCAAATAGAGTGCGATCGCGTCGGGAGGGCTTGATCAAGCAATTCGGTCGAGGGCGGCCACGTCATTCGGCTTCAGACACGTCACCTCGTTGACGCTCGGCGCCCGTCACCTCATCTCGGGCACCTGTTGTGTCACTTCTTTTTGGGGAAGAATGCGGGCCTTTTTTATCTGTTTTTGACCTTCGCCCTTTTCTTTCTTTCTTTCTTTCTTGTTGGGAGTGGGGTTCTTTCGTTTTATTTTCTTGTCTGTTTTTTGTGGTTTGAATCTTTCTTTTGATCTCTCCTTTTTCAGTTGTCGTCTTCCTCTCCATATGCTTTATCATAATTGTTATTATTGTAATTATTATCGTCAACTTCTTGTTTTCTTGTTGTCGTAGTTGTTATCATGGTTATTATTATTATTATTATGATTATTATGATTATTATGTCATCATTATTTCTTTCTGTATCCCCTTGTTATCTTGTTGCCCCCCCTCTCTTTTTCCTCCCTCCTCCTCCTTTCCCTTTCTCTCCTCTCCCCCTCCTCCCCTCCCCTCTTTCTTCCTCTCCTCCCTCTCTCTTCCTCCTCCCCTCCCTCTCTCTTCCTCCTCCCCTCCTCCATTGACGGGTCATGACCCTTTCGATGCCTTCAAAAGATTACGACGACGCGAAGAAGCGCCCTTTCTCCTCCTCCCGTTGGGCGATCGCCGAGTCCGACGCCCGCCACCAGGACACCCGAGCACTGGGCGGGGGGGGGTGCCTTGACGAGGAAGGAGAGATGTTTGGCTGGTCCTCTCTTTGTGTGTTGAGGGTGTGAGCGTGTCTGTATGCATTAGTTACTTGTACACGCATACATCTTATTTTTCTTCTTCTTCTTCTTTTTCTTTTTATTTTTCTTCTCCTCTTTCTTCTCCTTCGTATCATGGCTGCCATCTGGTGAGTAAACATTTGATCGCCGTATAACAAACGCCCTGTTGTGTCCGCCCGTCATGCGCCTGTTCCCACGCCCCGACTCTTGTTTGCCTGTGTGGGCATTTTAATTTATGTTTATTGTTTTTAATTATTTTTTGTTGTTGGTATATGTGTGTGTCTGTCTGTCTGTTAGCCTGTTTGAGTTAGTGTGTGCTTTCCCGCGCCCTTGATTTACGCCTGCCTTCGGGGATTCCGTTGTGTGTACCATCAGTCAGCTGATAGTGCTCATCATCATCCGGCGTGTTATCGGGGGGGTCTAAGAGAGGCGAACGCGAGAGGGATTGCTTGCCTGCTTAATTGCTCTCATTTCCTCTACAGCTTTCTCTCTATCTGTGTCTTTCTTTTTTCAATCTGTCTTTATCTCTTTCTTTCTTTCTATTTTCTTTCTTCTTCTTCTTCTCTCTCTCTCTCTCTCTCTCTCTCTCTCTCTCTCTCTCTCTCTCTCTCTCTCTCTCTCTCTCTCTCTCTCCCTCCCTCCCTCTCTCTCTCTCTCTCTCTCTCTCTCTCTCTCTCTCTCTCTCTCTCTCTCTCTCTCTCTCTCTCTCTCTCTCTCTCTCTCTCTCTCTCTCTCTATCCCTCTCCCTCTCCTTACCTTCCCCACCTCCCTCTATCCCTCTCTCTCCCTTTATCCTTACCTTCTCCATCTCCCTGTATCCCTCTCTCTCCCTTTATACTTACCTTTCTTTCTTCCGTCCTCCCTTCCTCCCTCCCATCCTCCCTCCCTTCCTCCCCCCTCCTTCTACCCTGCAAGAAAGGCGATGACTCAGAGGGTTTGCAGAGCGGAAGTAGTTTCGGGAGTCAATCTTATTTTTCTTCTTCTTCTTCTTTTTCTTTTTATTTTTCTTCTCCTCTTTCTTCTCCTTCGTATCATGGCTGCCATCTGGTGAGTAAACATTTGATCGCCGTATAACAAACGCCCTGTTGTGTCCGCCCGTCATGTGCCTGTTCCCACGCCCCGACTCTTGTTTGCCTGTGTGGGCATTTTAATTTATGTTTATTGTTTTTAATTATTTTTTGTTGTTGGTATATGTGTGTGTCTGTCTGTCTGTTAGCCTGTTTGAGATAGTGTGTGCTTTCCCGCGCCCTTGATTTACGCCTGCCTTCGGGGATTCCGTTGTGTGTGCCATCAGTCAGCTGATAGTGCTCATCATCATCCGGCGTGTTATCGGGGGGGTCTAAGAGAGGCGAACGCGAGAGGGATTGCTTGCTCGCTTAATTGCTCTCATTTCCTCTCCAGCTTTCTCTCTATCTCTGTCTTTCTTTTTTCAATCTGTCTTTATCTCTTTCTTTCTTTCTCTTTTCTTCTTCTCTCTCTATCTGTCTCTCTTTCTCTCTCTCTTTCTCTTTCTCTTTCCTCTCTTCACCTTTCCTCTCATCTCCCGCTTCCATTCTCTCATCATCTCCCTCCCTCCTCTGTTCCTTCCTCGCCCTATCCCATGCCCCCATTCTCTCCCTCTCCCTCTCACCATATCACCCTTTCTCTCTCCTCTCCCTTTCTCCTCCCCACTTTCTTCCTATCATTCTGTTCCATGTAGCGAGAACGTCATTGCTATAAAAAGGGTCCGTCGCAACCCCCCATGTCGTTAATTACGCCCCTGTTTATGCAGTGGTCACCGGAGCGATCTCCTCTGAGTCACCACCGCGCTGTTTTTTTTTTTTTTTTTTTTTTTTTTGACCACCCACTACATGCAGAGAAAAGATGAAAGTAAATCGAATTAGTTTGGGAGTCTTTTTTGTTTTCAACTTTTGTTTTGATAAGATGACTTCGAAAATAAGTTGTGTTGCGCTTGCCGACCTGGGACGCCGTGCAGTGCGGAGTTTGCTTTGAGAGAGATAATTTTTTTTTTTCTTATATATATATTTTTTTTCTTCTTTTCTTATATATATATTTTTTTTCTTCTTCCTTTTCTTTTCTTATATTTTTTCTTCCTCTTCCTCTATTTTCTCATATATATTTTTTTCTTCGGATAGATATTCTCTTGTGTTATGTTAATGCCATTCAGTGAATTAGAATTTCGGAAAACAAAACTAGCAGAATACGAATGAAGACGATATTGGTCGGCTTCAAACCGTTACCGAGAATCTGACAGATGCTTGATATCTGTGAAATGGCTGCGTTTGGTTGTTTCTTGTTTCATGTTTGCGAGTGTGCGAGCGCGTGTTGCTGGGCGCTTTGTGGGGGTCATGGCCCTGGCCTCGTTACACAGCCTCAGGGGTTTCGTTTCTTGGATTTCTTGTCTTTCTTTCTCCTCTTTGTTCTCCTCCTTCTCCTCTTCTTCTTTTTCTCCTATTCCTTCTTCTCTTCTTCCTTCTCCTACATATTCTTCATCAACTTTTTCTTCTTCTTCTACTTTTTTTTCTTCTTCCCATTTCTCTTCTTCTGCCTCTTCCCCCTCTTCTTCCTCTGGCTCTTCCCCCTCTCCTTCCTCTTCCTCTAGCTCCTCCCCCTCATCTTCCTCTTCCTCAGGTTCATCTCCTTTTTCTTCCTCCTCTTTTTCCCCCTGCTCATTTCCCCCCCTCCACCTCCTCCTCCTCCTCCTCCTCCTCCTCCTCCTCCCCCCCCTCCCCTCCTCCCCCTACTCCTTCTCCTCCATCTCCTCCTCCTCCTCCTCATCATCATCATCATTCTCCTTATCCTGATCCTCCGCTCCATATCCTCGATCCTCCAGTCCCTTCCTCCCCTCTGAGGCGATCATGAGGAAGAGAAGGAGAGCTAAGAGGGAAATGGGCGAAGGGGGGGGAGTGGGTAGAGGGGGGGTAAAGAGGGGAAGAGACAGGGGGTGGGTCTGGCAAGAAGGTAAAGAGGGGAAGAGATGGGGTGAGGGGAGGGGAAGGGGTGGGTGTAAGGGTCGTGTGGATCAAAGCCCCCGTTGATCCCTCATGGGGCTTCCGTCGATCCTCGCTGGTGTGAGGGGCCAAGGGGGGGTGGGGGTTGGGGGCATAGGCGTGAGGGGAGGCTTCCCATTCGGCCTCGCTTTTTCTGTCTTTTTTCTCTTCTTTTCATCTTTCACTTTGGGGGGATTTTGTCTTTATTGTCTCTTTGAATTTTTGTTGTTGCAGTTATTGTTGTTGATCATCATCATCATTCCTTTTTCTCCTCCTCCTCGTCCTTCTCCTTTCCTTTCACTTCCTTCTCTCGTTTTTCTTCATATTTCACCTTCTCCTCCTCCTCTTTTTGCTCCTCCCGCTCCTTTCCCTCCTCCTCCTCTCCCTCCATCCTTCTTGCGTATTAGTCGCCACGTCATCCCCATTTCGCCTCGCACCTCTCCCTTTCCCCCTACCCCTTTACCCCCCCCTTTCCCCCCTCCCCATTCCCACTATCCCCCTCCCCTCTTCTTCCCTCCCCCTCCCCACCCCTCGTCTTTCTTCCTTTGAACTGTCGATCCAGTCAACCCCTTTAACGTCCGCCTGTGCGTCTGTCACCCGCATTACGTCACCAGGCATTAACGCCTTTATACGTTTTTTTTCGGCCTCATCAATTCTTTTGTGGTCCGAGGAGAGAGGGGCGATATTAGGTCGACTTGGAAGATAGTTAGGTCTCCCCCTTGGGAGTCTTAGGGGCGGGGGGGGGGAGGTTGAGGAGGTGAATAGGGGATGGGAAGTTTATGCTGTATGGAGGTGTATGCGCGATCTAGCAAGCACGAGGGGTGGTGAGGGGTATGGAAGATTTGTAGGGCGAGCAGGTAGGAGGGTAGGGAGGTAGGATGCATGAAGTAGCAGGCAGAGTAGGCAGACTTGGAGACAGGATGAAGGGTAGGCAGGCAATATAAGTAAGCAGGAAGGAGGGTGCATAAAAGGTAGGCTTGGCAAGCAGGTAGGGTGGCATCATTCATGGAAGGCAGTTGAGCATGCAGGATGTATGAAGGTATTCTCTCAGTCACATACTTGATCCTTCCCCCCCGCCCTTCTTACTCGCTCGCCCACAAAACTAAATCAGTTTTTGGGCCTTCATGCCTGCCGTCCATGCTTCACGCCTGTCTTGCGTTCATGCAGAGCCGGGAGTGGGACATGAAGCTCACTCACTCACTCATTTCCTTCCCTCTTTCTCTCTCTCCCTATCCTTCTCCCTCCTCCTCTCTTTCCCTCTCCCCATCTCCCCCTCCCTCTCCCCATCTCCTCCTCCTTCCCCCTCCTCCCCTGGGATGATAGAGGGTGTGATGGAGTAGGGGGCAAGGGAGGAAAAAGGGGGAGGGCGGGTCTCGTGTACCTCAGGGTACGTCAGGCCAGAAGTCCCTTGGGGTAGAGGGTAGTAGAAGACTCCCTGGTGGAGGGAGAGGTCGATGAAGGTTGGCATGTTGAAGTTGAACGTTGCAATTGATGATTATTGAAAAGAGATGAAGATGATAGCGAGAGAAGGAGAATGGAAAAGAAAGAAGACAAAGAGACCAAGAGACAGGAGATTCGCTCTCTACAGAAGCGAAGGGACGGGTGGTGGGTGTAGGGGTGGGGGTGGGTGGGGGTAGACTGAGGATTTGTAAAAGTGACGAAGGTGAAGTCAAGTCAAGTTTAACGCCTGAGGAATTATTTAAGGAAAAGGCGGCGAGGCGAGATAGTGAGACCTGGGTGAGGGGAGGAGGGGGGGAGGAGGCTTAAGGAAGTAGAGGAGTTGGTGCGTTGCGGGAGGAGGGAGGGAGGGAGGGAAGGAGGGAGAGGAAAGGGGGGAGGAGGGCAGAGGGTAGGAGGGAAACCACGCTAGGAATGTAGAGAAAAAATACCAGACATTTGTGTTGGCAGATGATGTGAAGGGAATATGGTAATGGACTCGAGCACTGGGGCAACAGGAAGGGGAAGAGAGGGCGTAAAAGGTTGGGGAAAATGGCACGAGGACACTTAATGAAGAAGCTCTCACTACCTATGCTACAAGGAGGGCTTACTCCCACTCTCAGTCGTTCGTAGCGACAACTACGGTTTGCGGAAAAGGTCAAAACTTTGCTCGGAAATCAGCTTAGAACCGGATTGTCACGGACGACGTAAGTGTGTTTTCTGTGTGCGCAGTCGGTCCCAGGGTCTGTCCCTAGCTGGACCCCTCATTTGTCCGCATTCTCTCGCGCATACCAATAAATAACTTGATGTCTGTCTGTCAGTTCCCGTGGACTGACAGGCTGTTTATTCTGAATTTCTGGCGATGTCTCTCGCGGAAGACGACAGACAGGAGGAGGAAACTTTGATTAGGGAGGTGGCAGACAGCTGACAGCCGAGGCACGAACACATGGCGAAGATTGGGTGGGTCGCAGTGCCATGGGAAAGGAGCCACGCGGCGGGGCTGAGTGACACGGCACTGGTCGAGGGGAAGAAAGGGGACGGGGCGGGGCGGAGACGAAGAGAGGGCGGGAAGAAGGAAGGGAAAAGGAGAGGGATGGAAGGAGAGGAAGAAAGAAAAAAGGAAGGGAGAGGGATGGACGGAGAGGGAGAAGGAAGAAAGGAAGGGAGAGGGCGATCAGGAGAGTAGAAGACAGGTTGAAAGGGATATATAATCAGCGGAAAGGAAGAAGAAAGGGGAAGGGGGAGAGGAAGGAAGGGAAACTGCGAGTGACGAGGCACAACCGAAGAGGAGGAAAACCAACAGTGAGAGGACTAAGAGGCTTAAAAGATGGAGTGAGAGGGAGAAGGGGAAAAGGGGAAAGAGGGAGAGAGGGAGATAGATTGAGAGGGAGAGAGAGAGAGAAAGAAAGAGAGAGAGAGAGAGTAAGAAAGAAAGAAAAAAAAAGAGAAAAAGAGTGAAAGAAGAAAGAGAGGGAGAGCAAACAAGGAAAAGGAAACAATAGACAGGAAAAAAGGAAATTGAATCGAAAAGCAATATTGAATGAAGGGGATAAGGAGTTGACAGAAGATCGAGGTTGGAAAGGAGAATGATCCGAGAGAACGAAGGAGAAGAGCAACAGGAGCTCAACATTGGCAACAATCATTATGTTGAGTTTCTTGGCCACATTTCTTGTTTGCTTTTTATTCGTTCTTATCATTGTTTTTTATTTGTTGTGTTGCCTCGTGTTGTTTTCTTGTTGTTCTCATTGTCGTTATTGTTTATCTGTTTCGTTGCCTCGTATTGTTTGTTTTGTTTATTATCGCTGTTATTTGTTCTTTTGGTTGTTTATTTGTTTTGTTTTCTCCAGTGCTGTCGCCCGTCTCGAAGGGGAAGGATGCAATTGATAAAACCGAAGGGTGTTGCACGGCCCGGGCGGAACTCGCCTCGCAATAGCTTATCGCGCGCATTGTGGAGCGACCCGATAACCTTGCAAGATTGTTTCCTCTCTTATTGACGGTTCTTGTTGTTGTTTATTGCTCGGGAGCGACGTCTGGATTTGTTGTTGTTTTTGATACGTGTGATTTTTATTTGACTTTAGTGGTATTTCTCCTTGTTCTTCTTCTTATTAGTTTTATTATTGTCATTATATATATATATATGTATATATATATATATATATTTTTGCGTGGTTATGTTCTGTGCTTCTCTTTTCCCTTGCGGCATGAGGCAAGGCAACCTTGCTTCCACCCCCCGGGCAGGCAATAACAATGGCGTCCCAGAGCGCCCGCCACGCCCCTGACCGGACGTGAGAGCAGGCGAGGGGCGTCTCTCTCTCTCGCTCTCTCTCTCGCTCTCTCTCTCGCTCTCTCTCTCGCTCTCTCTCTCGCTCTCTCTCTCTCTCTCTCTCTCTCTCTCTCTCTCTCTCTCTCTCTCTCTCTCTCTCTCTCTCTCTCTCTCTCTCTCTCTCTCTCACTCACTCACTCACTCACTCACTCACTCACTCACTCACTCACTCACTCACTCACTCACTCACTCACTCGCTCGCTTATCCACTCTTTCCTATCTCCCGCAATCTCCCATCCTCCCTCCCTCTCTCTCTCTCTCTCTCTCTCTCTCTCTCTCTCTCTCTCGCCTTTTCTCTCTTTCTATCTCACTATATCTATATTTTAGCTATCTATCTATCTACCTTTAAATCTATCTATCCGTTTATCTATATATCCGTCTACCTACATACACAAACCCGCACTCAGGCACCTGTGTTTATATGAGTATATATATATATATATATATATATATATATATATATATATATATATTTATATATACATACATACATACATACATACATACTGTACATACATACATATAATACACACATACAGACATATATATGTAAATACACACATATAAACACACACACACACACACATACACACACACATAAACACATGTAAATATGTCTTCCTATCTCTCTCTCTTCTCTGTCTTCATTCCGTGGCCCGGCTGACCTATTTTTTTCTTTACTTTGACCTCAATTGACCCTCCGCCCTTCGCCATCTTGTGCTCTCTATTTTTTGGTTGCCTTTCATTTTTTGTAAACATTTGGTATTGATTTTGTTTTCATATATTTTGTACATTTCAGGGATTTTGAAGTCCCCTTCTGTTGCTGTTGTCATTTTGCAGTTCCTTTTTGTGGGCGATGTTTGCAGTTTGTGAAATCTGCTGCACGTTATATCATTTGTTACTTGATGATGTTGCAGTGCGAGTTAAACTCTTTTAAAGCTTGCAATATTTATGTGAGTTGTGCCGCTTGCAATGGGGAAGGGAGGGCGTGTTGACAGTGACGTGGTGGTTGCATTTTATGAGGATGGGCGGTATTTAATGGTGCTATCTCTTCATCGTGACTTTGCAATCCCCCCCCCCCCCCCTGATCACGCCCCTCTAACCCTTTTCCCTCCTGTTTCTGTTTGCTTCTTTTTGTCGTTTCTTCTTTTGGGTCTTTTGTCGTTATATCTCTGCTCTGAATTTTTGTTTCCTTTTGTGTTTCTTTCTATTTGCTTTATTTTTTTTTCTTCTCTGATCTCCCTTTTGTTTTGTTTCTTAGTTTCCTTTCTTTTTTTCTTCTCTCCTTTACATTTTCCCTTTTCAATTTCCCGGGGCTCTTTTCTCCACATTTTCCCGTTTTTCTATCCCTTCCACATTTTCCTCGTCTTTTTTTCTCCGCGTTTCCCTCGTCTCCTCTTCCTCAGTCTCTTCTACATTTTCCATCTCCCCCGCCCCCTCCCCCTCTCTCACCCTCTCTCTGTCTGTCTGTCTTTCTCTCTCTCTCTCTCTCTCTCTCTCTCTCTCTCTCTCTCTCTCTTTCTTTCTTCTACTTCAAATAATTTCCCCTCGCACACATGTATGCTCATCAGTTTTTCTTTTTATTCTAATTCTCCATCCACCCTACTACTTATCTGTATCATCAATCTTTAATATTCTCTTGTTACCCTGCTTTCTGTCTTTCTGCCTCTGTCTCTCCCTCTCTCTCCGTCTCGCTTGTTGTCTCTATTTATGTCTCTATCTATCTCTCTATCTGTCTGTTTATCTCTATCTATCTCTCTTTCTGTTTCTCTCTCTCTCTCTCTCTCTCTCTCTCTCTCTCTCTCTCTCTCTCTCTCTCTCTCTCTCTCTCTCTCTCTCTCTCTCTCTCTCTCTTGAAGAGAAGGGGAGGATAGGGGAATGGATAGGAAGGGAAGAGTAGGGGAGGAGAGGGAAAGGGAAGGGGAGAAGAGGGGAAGAGGAAGGGATCGACAGGGGATTCCCCGTGGCAAGCAAGATACGGGACGTGCTCGCCACCTCATCTTTAACCCCGTGTGAGCTGCCGAGGTAGAGGAGGAGGAGGAGGAGGAGGAGTAAGGAAGAAGAAGAAGAAGAAGAAGAAGAAGAAGAAGAAGAAGAAGAAGTAGAAGGAGAAGAAGAAGAAGAAGAAGAAGAAGAAGAAGAAGAAGAAGAAGAAGAAGTAGAAGGAGAAGAAGAAGAAGAAGAAGAAGAAGAAGAAGAAGAAGAAGCAGAAGAAGAAAAGGAATAGCTGGAGGAAGAAAGAAGGACGAAGGAGGAGGATAAGAAAATAGAGGAAGAGAAACATGAGAGAAAGAACGAAAAAATGAAGACAAAGGAAAGAAGTAAGAAGTAAGAAGAAGAGGAAGAGGAAGAAGCGGTGGAAGGAGGGAGAAGAGGTGATGGTATGAAGGCGAGGAGACAGTGACGTGAGGGGGAGGAGGCGATGGTGTGAGGGGAAGGGAGGAGGAAGTGGAGTGAGGGGAAGAGCCGCTGGTGTGAGGGGAAGGGAGGAGGAAGTGGAGTGAGGGGAAGAGCCACTGGTGTGAAGGGAAGGGAGGAGGAAGTGGAGTGAGGGGAAGGAGCCGCTGGTGTGAGGGGAAGGGAGGAGCCGCTGGTGTGAGGTGTGAGGAGGCGATGGAATGAGAGCGAGGGAGCGGGAGGCGGTAGAGTGAGGGTGAGTGAGGGAAAGACAGAGCGAGAGAGAGACCATCTGGTCGCCCTGACTGATTCTGGCGCTCTTCTCGGCCTGTGTTGCGCTGCCCTCTCTGCCCCGCCGCGATTTATCTCTCGCGCTCTGGGACGCCACTTCTCTGGCGCTCTTTCTCTCGGTTTTCTCTTTCTCTCTTTCTTTCTTTCTCTCGGTTTTCTCTTTCTCTCGGTTTTCCCTTTCTCTCGGTTTTCTCTTTCTCTCGGTTTTCCCTTTCTCTCTCTCTTTCTTTCTCTCTCTCTTTTTTTTTCTTTCTCTCTCTCTCTCTCTCTCTCTCTCTCTCTCTCTCTCTCTCTCTCTCTCTCTCTCTCTCTCTCTCTCTCTCTCTCTCTCTCTCTCTCGCAGTCTCTCTCTAACTCTCTCTCTCTCTCTCTCTTTTCTATCTGTCTTTCTTTATTTCTCTTTCTTTCATTCTTTACCTTTCATTCTTTCTCTTTCTTTCATTCTCTCTCTCTCTCTCTCTCTCTCTCTCTCTCTCTCTCTCTCTCTCTCTCTCTCTCTCTCTCTCTCTCTCTCTCTCTCTCTCTCTCTCTCTCTCTTTCTTTCTCCTTTCGCAAGCGCACTTTCCTTTTCCTCCAATTTTGTTGCATTTCAGTCAACACGATGTTCATGTGTATATAATTTTCTGCTGTATTTTCTCTCTCTAATTCTAACTCTTTCTAGCTCCCCCCCCCCCCCCCCCCCCCTTTCCTCCTCCACTCGCCCCCT
>BOPN01000570.1:176813-181813 GCA_017312705.2 Penaeus japonicus | reverse complement strand
CTGGAGGTGAGGGGAGAAGGGGGCTGGCAGTGATTTGGTGTTTGTGGGAGGGATTGGGAGAGGAGGAAGGGGAGGGGGAGGGAAGGGGGAGGGGGAGGGGAAGGAGGTTAAGGGAAGAGGGAAACGGAGGAGGAGAGAGGAAAAGGGAAGAAACGAGTGAAGAAAGAGAGAAAGAGAGAAAGAGAGAGAGAGAGAGAGAGAGAGAGAGAGAGAGAGAGAGAGAGAGAGAGAGAGAGAGAGAGAGAGAGAGAGAGAGAGAAAGAGAGAGAGAGAGAGAGAGGGAGGAGAGAGCAGAGACAGAGACAGAGACAGAAACAGAGACAGAGACAGAGACAGAGACAGAGACAAAACAGAAACAGAGGCAGAAACAGAAACAGAAACAGAAACAGAAACAGAGGCAGAAGCAGAGATAGAGACAGAAATAGAGGCAGCGACAGAGACAGAGACAGAGACAGAGCAGAGACAGAGACAGAGACAGAAACAGAGGCAGAGGCAGAGATAGAGACAGAGACAGAGACAGAGACAGAGACAGAGACAGAAACAGAGACAGAAACAGAAACAGAGACAGAGACAGAGACAGAAACAGAGACAGAAACAGAAACAGAGACAGAGACAGAGACAGAAACAGAAACAGAGACAGAGACAGAAACAGAGACAGAGACAGAGACAGAGACAGAGACAAAACAGAAACAGAGGCAGAAACAGAAACAGAAACAGAAACAGAAACAGAGGCAGAAGCAGAGATAGAGACAGAAATAGAGGCAGCGACAGAGACAGAGACAGAGACAGAGCAGAGACAGAGACAGAGACAGAAACAGAGGCAGAGGCAGAGATAGAGACAGAGACAGAGACAGAGACAGAGACAGAGACAGAGACAGAAACAGAGACAGAAACAGAAACAGAGACAGAGACAGAGACAGAAACAGAAACAGAGACAGAGACAGAAACAGAGACAGAGACAGAAACAGAGGCAGAGGCAGCCACGGCGGATGAGTGAATGACGAAAATAAAAGAGAAAGAGACTTAGAGTAGAGACCTGAGTTGTCATTAGTAAAATGGATTTCGTACTTTTGTCTCGCTGGCTGTAGCTGTGAAGGCTGCTCCTCGGCTCTGATATTTTCCCCTGTGTGTGTGTGGGACTTTTTTTTCGTGTGTGTTTTTGTACGTGTGTGTGTGTGGGTGTGTGTGTGGGTGGGGGGGGGGTTGTGTGTGTGTCTGTGGGTGGGTGGGTGGATGTAGGTGTGGGTGTGTTTGTGTGTGTGTGTGTGTGTGTGTGTGTGTGTGTGTGTGTGTGTGTGTGTGTGTGTGTGTGTGTGTGTGTGTGTGTGTGTGTGTGTGTGTGTGTGTGTGTGTGTGTGTGTGTGTGTGTGTGTTTATGTGCGTCTTTTACGTTCACACGCTTGTGAAGCAATTGTTTTTTTTTCAGACTGTGAATAAAAATAAAGAAATGGGAAAGTTGTTTGTCAACAAGATTTCTTCCTTTTCTTGCGTCTGTTTTGCGAGTTGAACCAAAAAAAGCGAGTAAATTTATTGGAGAAAAGTAGAGCGCTGTTTTTTTTTTTTTTTTTTCTGGAAGTAAAATGAACTTTACTGTCGAAGTTGTTGTGTGTTTGGGCCTCACGAGGGAAAATTTATAACTAAACTAGCCTGTGAATTATCATTTGTGCTTATATATATATGTATATATATATATATATATATATATATATATATATATATATATATATATATATATATATATATATATATATATATGCATATATGTATATGTATATGTATATGTATATGTATATGGATGTATATAGATGTATGTATATATATATATATATATATATATATATATATATATATATATATATATATATATACATATATATACATATATATACATACATGTTTGTTTTTTCTATCTCTTTCTCTCTTTCTTTCTTTTTCATTCTTTCTTTTTTTCTTCCTCTGTCCAGTCTGTTTTACCCCCCTCTCTCTCTCTCTCTCTCTCTCTCTCTCTCTCTCTCTCTCTCTCTCTCTCTCTCTCTCTCTCTCTCTCTCTCTCTCTCTCTCTCTCTCTCTCTCTCTCTCTCAAGGCTCTACTCTCCTTCACAAGAAGCCGAGACACAACGCGTATTGCATCACTCTGGAAGATTGAGATCCGTTGCCTTACTAGGTCACTTTGGCTCCCTGTCACTGGCCCTTTTCTGCAACGGTAGGGAGGGTGGGAGGGGGGGGGAGATAGAGAAATGGGGGAAGGGTGGGAAGGTGGGAGAGGGGGGGAGATAGAGAAATGGTGGAGGGTGGGAGGGGGGTGAGATAGAGAAATGGTGGAGAGTGGGAGGGGGGTGAGATAGAGAAATGGAGGGTGGGAGGGAGGGGGGATAGAGAAATGGGGGAAGGGTGGGAGGGAGGGGGAGAGGGAGGGTAAGGGGAAAGGAAAGGGAATGGGAGAGTGGGTGAAAGTGAGGAGAGGGAAAAAGGGAGGGAGGAAGAGGGAGAGAAAAAGGGAGGGGAGAGAGAAAGGGGGAAGGGGGAGGTGGAAATGGGAGGAAGAGAGGAAAGGAAACGGGGGAAGGGAGGGGGGTAGGGGAGGTGGAAAGGGATGAAGAGAAAGAGAGGAGGGAGACAGGGAGAGGAGGAGAAGAATAGAAGAAGAATAAGGATAAGGGGAAAAGGGTGAGAGGCAGTAAGAAGGAGAAAGGGGAAAGGAAATAGGGCAAAAAGGAAGAAAGGGATTGGGGAGGGTAAGGGGTTGAGGGGAAACAGGAAAGAGAAGGGAAGGGAAAAGGGGGGAAACGGAAGAGGTAGAAAAGGGGAAGGATGGAGGGAGAAAGACGAAAGAGGGAAGGGGGGAAAAGCAGAGAAAAGGACGAATAGAAACCCGATAATTCTAACAAAGTTTAGTTAACGAAAACGGGAAGAAATGAGAGTGGGGAAGGGGGCACTTTAAAAGAATGAAAGAAGTGGAAAGAAAAGAAAAAAAATGCGAAAAACAAATATAAACCTACACTTCCACCTCGGAATTGTATATGAGAAACTTGGAAAATATGTCTTTGTGTGTGCTTGATAGAGAGAGTGATAGAGATAGAGATAGATAGAGAGATAGAGATAGAGAGAGAGAGAGAGAGAGAGAGAGAGAGAGAGAGAGAGAGAGAGAGAGAGAGAGAGAGAGAGAGAGAGAGAGAGAGAGAGAGAGAGAGAGAGAGAGAGAGAGAGAGAAGAGAGAGAGAGAGAGAGAGAGAGAGAGAGAGAGAGAGAGAGAGAGAGAGAGAGAGAGAGAGAGAGAGAGAGAGAGAGAGAGAGAAAGAGAGAGAGAGAAAGAAAGAGAGAGACAGAGAGAAAGAGAGAGAGAGAGAGAGAGGCAGAAACAGACCGGCCGAAGAAACACAGCAAAGACACAGAACCCAGATAAGCGAGAACTTGCTCTAAATCACGTGACTCGATTTCTCAAGAACCTCAAAAGACATGTCGAAAACCCGTTGAAGTTGGGCTTAATCAGAAACGTTGATATTGACCCCCTTAACTTGTTATTAACCTTCCGAATGAAGTGCGCTCGCCAAAGAAAAAGAAAAAGGGGGAAAGAAAAAAAAAAGAAAAAAGAAAAAGAAAAAAAGAAAGTAAGACGAAGAAAGGAAGAGAGAGAGAGAGAGAGAGAGAGAGAGAGAGAGAGAGAGAGAGAGAGAGAGAGAGAGAGAGAGAGAGAGAGAGAGAGAGAGAGAGAGAGAGAGAGAGAGAGAGAGAGAAAAAAGAGGAGGAGGAGAAAGTCGAAGACTCCAAGAACTTCCTCCAACTTCGGCCGAAATTTGACTTTGTGAGAATTTTCCCTCCAACTCGTACCTCACCGACAGGGGAAAGTTTCCGTTGGTTATTTACCGCGTCCATTCCGGCATATTAGTGTTTAATCCGCGGATTTAATTAACGTTTATGTTCGGCTGCTGTTCTGTTCTGTTCTGTTCTGTTCTGTTCTCGAACCGTTGAAACTTTTGGACACTTTGAAGAGGGGGGGGTTGGGTGGGGTGGGGTGGGGTGGGGAAGGGTGGGGGGATAGGGGTGGGGTGGGGTAGGGGGGGTGTTGGGGGTGTTCTTTTGACGAAGTTTAGCGATGTGTTCTTGTCGATAATTTTTTTTTTCTTTTTCTTTTTTTCTTGGAAGGGGTTGTCGTTCTTTAGAATCTTGATAAAGAAGAAAAAAATAGAAACAAAGTGTCCATGTTTCGTGATGGATTTCTCTCTCTCTCTCTCTCTCGTTCTCTCTTTCTTTCTCTCTCTCTCGCTCTCTCTCTCTTTCCTTCTTTCTTTCTCACTCTGTCTCTCTCTTTCATTTTCTCACTCACTCTCTCTCTCTCTCTCTCTCTCTCTCTCTCTCTCCTCTCTCCCTCTCTCTCTCCACCTCCCTCCCTTTCTTCGCCCTCATCGCGCCCCGAAACTCCCCCCCCCCCCCCACATCCCCTCCCCTCCCACTCCACACACACACACACACACACACGCAGAGCTGAATCTTACTTTAAACATCTCCTCCCATTTCTTACTCTAATCTTTGCTCTAATACAAGTTCTAAATCACGCCCTCGCTCTTCCTCGGTCGCTTAGTCTCCGAGACCCGTTCGTCTTGGGGTGTGGACTCTTAATTTTGTTATTTAAAAGGACGGGGTTTCTGGAGCTCCATTTTTATCTCCATTTTCCTCCTAATGCCCGCCCTCCCTTCCTCCTCTTCTACCTCCTCCTCCCTTCTTCTTTCCCTTCCTCCCTCTATTCCTCCCTTCTTCCTTCCCTTCCTCCCTTCCTCACTCTCTTCCTCACTCCATTCCTCTCTTCCTCATTCCATTCCTCCCTTCCTCCTCCTCCTCCCTTCTTCTTTCCCTTCCTCTCTTCCTCCCTTCCTCCCTCCATTCCTCCCTTCCTCCCTCTATTCCTCCCTTTCTCACTTCTCACCTATATCTCTTTTCTTTTTTTTATTATGCTTTCCCTCTCTTCTTTTTTCCTGCCTCCTCTTTGCTCCCTTACCTCCACC
>BOPN01000570.1:166813-169313 GCA_017312705.2 Penaeus japonicus | reverse complement strand
CACAAAGCACTCAATACGCACATATATACACGTGTATACATACATACATACCCATTTATATATATATATATATATATATATATATATATATATATATATATACATATATATTAATGAACCCCCGTGTATATATAAATGTACATATGTTACATGTCACGTGCGAAACGGGGTGGGGTTGGGGGGGGGGGTTGGGGGGGGGGGCTCTACCCTGATCAACCCAGCAGACCCGAGCCTCAGCTGGTAGAGATTTCTTCGTGGTGTTTGACCCTTCCTTCTACTATTTCCCTCTTCTTCCTCCTCCTCCTCCTCCTTCAATTTCCTTCTCCTCCTCCTTCTCCTTCCGTATCCTCCTTTCTCCGTTTCCATCTCCTTCCTTCTCCTCCTTCAATTTCCTTCCTCTCCTCCCCCTCCTTCCGTCTCCTCCTTCCTCCGTTTCCATCTCCTTCCTTCTCCTTCTTCTTCTCTGTCTCCCACCTAAGGCCGGCCGAGGGTCTTGACAAACATTTTGACTGCGAGACCCCAAAGAACTGCCTCCTCCTCTTCCTTTTCTTCTTCATTTTACTCTTCTTCCTCCTCCTCCTCCTCCTCCTCCTCCTCCCCCTCCCCCCTCTCCTCCCCCTCCTCCTCTCCCTCCCCCTCCCCCTCCTCCTCTTCCTCCTCCTCCCTCTATTCCTCGTCCTCCTCCTCCTCCTCCCTCTATTCCTCCTCCTTCTCCTTCTATTCCTCCTCCTCCTCCTCCTCCTCCACCTCCTTCCTCCCCTCCCTCTATTCTTCCTCCTTCTACTTCCATTCCTCCTCCTCCTCCTCCTCCTTCACCTCCACCCCTTCGTCCTCTTCCTCCTCCTCCTCCTCCTCCTCTTCCTCCTCCTCTTCCTCCTCCTCCTCATCCTTGCAAGAAACTCGACCGGAATTGGGGATGCTGTGCGACTTCGAGATGCGACTTTAAGAATATATTTTCCTTTCCCTCTGGTCTTATTTTTTTAACGGGGGTTGGAGATAGGGGGGCGGGGGGTGGGGAGGGGGAAGATAGAGTGGGGGGGAGGGAGTGGAGGGGGAGTGAAGGAGGACGAGGGTGGGGGGTTGGGGGTTGGAGGGTTTGCACTCTGTATAGGGTAGTGTTATGTGTGAATTGATATGTTTACGCATGTGTGAAGAAGGGAGGTGGAGTAGTGAGGGTGTGTTTTCTCTTTCTTTCTTTTCTCTCTGTATCTCTTTCTCTTTCTCTTTCTCTCTTTCTTTTTCTCTTTCTCTCTTTTTTTCTCTCTCTTTTTACTCTCTCTCTGTTTCTCTCTCTGTTTCTCTTTCTCTGTTTCTCTCTCTCTCTCTCTCTCTCTCTCTCTCTCTCTCTCTCTCTCTCTCTCTCTCTCTTTCTCTCTCTTCTTTTCACTTTCTCTCTTTAACCTCTTTCTCACTCTATACAGAGCAAATTTATATGTGTGCATGGTTGTGTTTATGCGTTTGTATGTATGTATATATGTATGTATGTATGTGTGTATGTATGTATGGATGGATGGATGTACACTGTTTATGTACGTATGCCTCTGTGCGTCACCTAGTGCGTGTCCTCATGTGCGTATGCCTGTGCCCGTATCCCCGAGTACGTATGCCAGTGTGTGTGTCCCCATGTGCGTGTCCCCGAGTACGTATGCCAGTGTGCGTGTCCCCGAATACATATGCCTGTGTGCGTGTCCCCATGTGCGTATGCCAGTGTGCGTGTCCCCGAATACATATGCCTGTGTGCGTGTCCCCATGTGCGTGCAGGCAGTGTGCGTGTCCCCATGTGCGTATGCCAGTGTGCGTGTCCCCGAATACATATGCCTGTGTGCGTGTCCCCATGTGCGTATGCCAGTGTGCGTGTCCCTATGTGCGTGTGCCTGTGTGCGTGTCCCCATGTGCGTGCAGGCAGTGAGGTGAAGTCCCCTGGCTGCTGGAGACAAGCCAAAGACGAAGAGAAAAGGGAATACAGATTGATACAATTTCTCGCCCCAGGAAGGTATACGCTGAACGTCTGTGATGAAGTTGGGGGCGGAGAGGAAACATTGTGGGGAGGGGAGGGTGGGAGGGGAGAGGGAAACATTGTGGGGAGGGGAGGGAGGGAGGGGAGGGTGGGGAGGGGAGAGGGAGAGGGAGGTAAGGGGTGGGGAGGGGAGAGGGAGGTGGGTGGGTGGGGGAGGGGAGAGGGAGGTAAGGGGTGGGAGGGGAGAGGAAACATTGTGGGGAGGGGAGAGGGAGGTATGGGTGGGGGGAGGGGAGGGGAAATATTGGGGGAGGGGGGAGAGAGGTAAGGGTGGGGAGGGGAGAGGAAACATTGTGGGGAGGGGAAGGAGAGGGAGGTAAGGGTGGGGAGGGAGAGGAAACATTGTGGGGAGGAGAGGGGAGAGGGAGGTAAGGGGGGGGGGGGGGAGGGGAGAGGAAACATTGTGGGGAGGAGAGGGGGAGAGGGAGGTAAGGGTGGGGAGGGGAGAGGAAACATTGTGGGGAGGGGAGGGAGATGGTGGGA
>BOPN01000570.1:149313-151813 GCA_017312705.2 Penaeus japonicus | reverse complement strand
TAGGTGCCTGTATAATGATAGATTTTAAAATATATCAGAGAGAGAGAGAGAGAGAGAGAGAGAGAGAGAGAGGGAGGGAGAGAGAGAGAGAGAGAGAGAGAGAGAGAGAGAGAGAGAGGGAGGGAGAGAGAGAGAGAGAGAGAGAGAGAGAGAGAGAGAGAGAGAGAAGGAGGGAGAAGAGAGAGAGAGAGTGAGAGAGAGAGAGCGAGAGAGAGGGAGGAAAGAGAGCGAGAGCGATAGAGAGCAAGAGAGAGAGAGAGAGACAGAGAGAGAGAGGGAGAGGGAGAGAGAGAGAGAGAGAGAGAGAGAGAGAGAGAGAGAGAGAGAGAGAGAGAGAGCGAGAGAGAGAGATAGAAACCGATAGAAAGAGAACAAGAGAGAGAGCGAGAAAGAAAGAGCGAGAGTGAGTGAGAGTGAGTAAGAGAGAGAGAGAGAGAGACCAATAGAAAGAGAACAAGAGAGAAAGCGAGAGTGAGTGAGAGTGAGTAAGAGAGAGAGAGAGAGAGAGAGAGAGGGAGAGACACCTCTTCCCACCCGAGATAACCAACACCCGATATGCAAATGTTAATGGCTGTCTATTCATGAATGACGTGCACATATGGCGCTTAAGGCAGAATAAACACATACACGTGCGGGTGACCGTGTCTCTATTTTTATATTATAGACGCTTACATGTACGCATAGAAAACACATATGTGCACATACAGACATACACATGAATGCTCATAAACAGATCAACATTGTTATATATAAAAAAAAAAATGCAAATATGTCCACATAGAAACACATTTAATATAAACTAGGAAAAGGAGATATACTAAAGCAAACAAAAACATATACAGATATAGTTACATAAAATGAGATATACAGACACAATCACACAAAGATATAGACCCACATGGAAATACAAAGATACAGATACAATCATACATGCTTCCCGTATATATACAAACACACAAACACATGCACATACAGTGGCACAAACACATAGAGACACAAACACATATAGACACATACACTATACAAAATCATAGAAAAGCAAGCACAGACACATAATCATGTGCGCACACACAGACACACACACACACACACACACACACACACACACACACACACACACACACACACACACACACACACACACACACACACACACACACACACACACTCACATCCCCTAAATCCCTAACACACACACACGCACACACGGACGCACGCACGCACGCACGCTTGGCCACACACAAGGGTGCTCTTCTCCTCAGTTCGAAGAAGCTATTTGAGTTCGAGTTATACTTGAAGGATTAATATTGAAACCTTTTTTATGGATTGGTGTTGACAAGCAAGATCCCGTCGGTCGCTGTGTGTGGGGGAGGTGGGGGGGGTAAGTGGGGGGAGGTGGGGTTGGGGGATTTGCTTGGGTTGGGGGTTAAGGGAGAGGGTATGTGTTAGAGATTTAAGGGAGGTGTGTGTGTGTGTCTGTGTGTTTGTGTGTGTGTGTGTGTGTGTGTGTTTGTATGTTTGTGTGCGTGTCTGCATGTGTGTGTGCGCACGTTTGTGTTCGCCCATGCGGATTAGCGCTGTGGGCGCAATTATCATCAAGCAAAAGGAAACAAAAATATATATTCAAACCCAGAACCCGGATCTTCTCATCTGCCTCACACACGGATATCACAGCGCGCCCCTCTCTCTCACACAAACGCCTTCACTCGGCAATAATACTTCAAAAAGGGGGGGAAAAAAAGAAATCGCCTTGAGCCTTTTGTTACAGGCATACATTTCCGAGATGAGATTGAAGAAAGTAACTAAATTCAGACAAGAGATGCTGGTGCCGCCGCCGCTGCCACTGCTGCCTCCGCCGCCGTCGCGCTGACTTATTTTCTTGAAACGCTCTCCCCCCCCCTTACCCCCCTTATCCCCCTATCTCCTCCTCCCCCGCCCTCCCTCTTCTCACCCCTTCCTCTCCCACCTCCTCATCATCTCTGCTCCCTTCCTCTTCCCCCGTCCCTCTCCCCCCTCCTTTCCCCACCCTCTCCCTCCCTCTTCCTCTTCCCTAAACCCCCTCCTCCTCCTCCTCCTCTCTGCCTCCTCCCTTACCCCCCTAACCCCTTCGGAAGCCTCCCCCTAACCCCCTTCCCTCTTCCCTTCGCTCGCTCCCTCCCTCCCTCCCTCCCACCCTCCCTCCCTCCCTCCCTAACTTGCCCCCTGCTCCCTTCCCCCTCCCCCCTCCCCCCCATCAATGATGTTGAGAATCTTCCTTGTCTTGCTTTTGAGATTCCTTTTGTAACGTCTTAGGAATTATATACCCTGCAAATATTCTCTTCTGTTGCGGGAGGAGGGAGGGAGGGTGGAGGTAAGGTGGGAGGGTGGGAGGGAGGGGAGGGCGAGAGGTAGGTGGAGTGGGAGAGAAGGAAGGGATCAGAGGGAGTGGGAGAGGGAGGGTGGGAGGAGGAGGATGGAAGTGGGAGAGGGAGGGTGGGGAACGAGGGAGGAAGGGGAGGCA
>BOPN01000570.1:141813-146813 GCA_017312705.2 Penaeus japonicus | reverse complement strand
CCATTTTTTTCCTATACACAAACTTCAATATAGAACCATTAATATAATTACAGCATTCTATGATTCTATGAACAAAGAACTTTACTATTATGAATATGTTTTAAGATGGCTCCCACATATGATCGGTGGGTGGTCTGGTCTTTGAGTGGTTCTTTAGCTAGATGGTTCCTCAGCTGGTTATGTCGGTTCTCAGCTGGTCTTTAAACTGTTTAAGTGTTGGTCTTAAACAATCAGTTTTAGAGTTATAAGGTGGTTCCATATCTGATAGTCTTTGGGCAGTTTTAGAGCCAGCTATAAGGTGGTTCTATATCTGGTAGTCTTTGGACAGTTTTAGAACCAGCTATAAGATGGTTTTACAAACAGGGACGTCTGGTTGTTCTCAGCTGGTTGTTGGTGGTTCTCAGCTGGTCTGGTTTTAGAGCCAGTTATTAAGTGTTTTTATATCAAGTCTTTTCATGGTTCTCTTAATACATCATAGCTGGTTCTAACGAAGTTAACTAGATTTTTTGTTTTGTTCGCTGGCTCTGGTGTTCTTAATTAATGAGGTCATTTGCTGATCTATATCGTGGTCATTGCTGTGCCTCTGCTAGGTTGCTAGGTTTAGTTCGAGTCGTTTTGTGTATAAGTATTATATATTATATTATATATTATTTATGCAGCAGTTTTTATTATGTTTAATACTAAGGTGTGTTTTCTGGTATGTGTGTGTTTGATTGATAAGTTTTTTTTTTTAAGTTTATTCTTTATCTGTTCTGTGGTGTGTTTACTTTTTTCTATTTTTTTCTTAATTTATTTAGCTATTTTCATCTATTATTATATTTTTGGTGTCTATGTATCAGTGTGTGTATGTGTGTGCGTGCGTGCGTGTACGTTTGTATGTACGTGTGCGTGTGCGTGTACGTGTGCGTGCGTGTGTGTGTGTGCGTGTACGTGTACGTGTACGTGTGCGTGTACGTGTGTGTGTGTGCGTGTGTATGTGTGTGTGTGTGTGTGTGTGTGTGAAATCAGATTGTAATTACCAAGAAAATAGAGAGAGGAAGATATGAGAAAAGTCCCAGAAGAATATATTGGAAAAAAGAGATCCAGCCTCATAATATATTCAGCGCCCGGCATTGATGTTAAAGAAATTTGTCGTCGGAGAGAAATGATGAAACGGGAGATGAGGAAGAAAGAGGGAGAGGGTTAGGTAGAGAACGAGGGGTGCAGGGAGGAGGAGAGAGGGAGAGGAAGAGAAGGAGGAATAGAGGGATGACGAGAGAGAGAGAGGGGTAGAGAGAGAGGAAGGTAAAGAGAGAGGCAAAGAGAGAGGCAAAGAGAGAGAGAGAGAGAGAGAGAGAGAGAGAGAGAGAGAGAGAGAGAGAGAGAGAGAGAGAGAGAGAGAGAGAGAGGGAGAGAGAGAGAGAGAGAGAGAGAACGAAGGAAGTAAAGAGAGAAAAGAGAGAAAGAAAAAAAAAGGAAAAAAAAAGGCTCATGATAACTTCGACCATCCAGAAAATGGTGAAAGGAATTCGGTTGGAACATTCAATGGGAAGGAAAATCAGCTGGCACGAGGGGGAGAGGCGGTCGGGAGAGAGGCCATGCCAGCTCCCTTTCTTCCGTGGCCTCTCTCGCTCTTCCTGTCTCTCCCTCTCTTTCTCTCTCTCTCTCTCGCTCTCTCTTTCTTACTCTTACTCTTACTCTCTCTCTCTCTCTCCTTTCCATCCCTTTTCTTTTGACTATTTCTTCACCTCTAACTCGCTTTCTCTTTGTTTATGTCCTCATTCTTTCGTTGCTTTACCTCCTCTTCCTCCCCCCCTCCCTTACCCTCCTTCCCACCCTCCTTCCCTCCCTTCCACCCACCCTCACTTCCTCCCACTCTACACCCTTACTCCCTCCCTTCCGTCCACCCTTTCTCCTTCCCTCCCTCCCTTACACCCTTCCACTGCCTTCTCCTCCCCCCCTCCCCCGTCCCTCCCCCCCCTAAAACTCCAATCCATCACCCAATCGCTTCTTGTATTCGGACATACCAGCGGCGTCCCCGTGTGATACGCAAGGAATTAGTCGCGGCCGTAAAACATGCCGTTGATTACCTCCCTCCCGTGTACGAGGAATTGATGGTCCTGTGTGGTGGGGGTAGGGGCTGGGGGTGGGGGTGATGTGGTTGGGGGGTGTTGGTAGGGTAGGGTAGGGGGGCGGGGCGAGGTGGGGATGGGTGTTGGAGGGGAAGGGGAGAAGGAGGAAGGAGAGAAGGAGGAAGGGTAAAGATGGAGGAAGGGGAAGAGGGACACGAGAGGTAAAGAAGAGGGAGAGAGAGAGAGGGATGAGGGGAAAGAAGGAGAGAAAGAAGGGCAGGGTGTGAGGGAGAAGGATGGGGGAAGAAGGGACACGAGAGGGAGAAGAAGAATGATGGACAGATGAGGGGGAAAGAGGGGGATGAAGGGAAGAGGAGAAGGTTAGGGGCAGAGTGAGAGTGAGAGGGAGAGGGAGACGGAAAGAGGGATAAAGGAGTAGGGAAAGAACGGATGGGAGTAGAAGAAAAGGCATGTGTTCTCACCTACTTTTGGAACGGCCTCAAGCCACACCCCCTTCCCTAACGCAGGAAAGCTTCCGGCACTCCGATTGGCTAGACGAAAGGAGGATGTTGTGTTAACCTCAGTAGCCACGCCCCGCGATTGTGACGTAGAGCTACGCGATTGGTTAGTAGCTCTTGTTTTGATTGGCGTCCGCGCGTATAGACTCCGCCCACTCTAGGGTAGCCAGCTGGGCTTCTTTGACTGCGACTTCGGGTGAAAGATGTATGGCCGTGGAACTTCACTCAAAGAAAGGAAGAGATGAGGAAAGTACAGATAATGATGAAGGAAGAGAAAGAAGACAGATAATGGTTCTGTGCATGTCTGTGGACATGTGTGTGCGTTTGTGTTCACAATTGATAAATGGATGAATTGATGAATATTTACGCACACACACACACACACACACACACACACACACACACACACACACACACACACACACACACACACACACACACACACACACACACACACACACTACTTACATGAAAGAACAGGGAAATGGAAAGGGAATAAATTTTATGATGTCGGGTCGGGAGTCCCTTAAGGCTTCGAAAATGAGTTGGACAGAATGAATATTTATGCTGATTCATGCTAGACAGCTTTTCCCTTTATTATCTACTCCCTCTCTCTTTTATCTCTTTCGCTTTCTCTCTCTCTCTCTCTCTCTCTCTCTCTCTCTCTCTCTCTCTCTCTCTCTCTCTCTCTCTCTCTCTCTCTCTCTCTCTCTCTCTCTCTCTCTCATTCCTCCATTCTTCTCTCCTTCCGTCCTTCTCTCCCTCCCTCCACCTCCTGCATCTCCTCCTCCTCCTCCTCCTCCTCCACCTTCCCTCCCTCCACTTCATCATCAATATGCAACATACTCTTATAGCACTTTCATTAATCCTTTTTTTATTCATCACCTGTCCCTCATCACTTTCATCATCACTATCACGGATCTCCAGCAGCGCCGTCGTCACAATACTCTCACCATCACACGCGCCCACGCAGGCACTCCATACAATGCAAACTCAGACTCTTAAAAAAAAAAAAAAAAAAAAAAAAAACTCTCTCTCTCTTTCTTAGCTTACGTCACACCTACACCTCAAAACGTGTTGCATGTTTATCAGTTAAATCACCTTTGTACTCATTCGCTTCTCCCCCCCCCCACTCTCTCTCTCTCTCTCTCTCTCTCTCTCTCTCTCTCTCTCTCTCTCTTTTGATTTATCTCTTTCTTCCTCTCTTTCTTTCTGTCTATGTTTCTCTTTCTCTCTTTCTTTCTCTTTCTCTTTCGGTCTTTCTCTTTCTCAGTCTCACTCTCTCTCTCTCTTACTCTGTCTGTCTCTCTCTCTCTCTCTCTCTCTCAGTCTCTCTCTCTCTCTCTCTCTGTGTCTGTGTCTGTCTATCTAGTTGTCAGTCTCTCTCTCTCACACATACACTCTATCTCTTTTTGTTTTTCTCCCTTCCTCTTTCCCTCCTTTTCTCTCTCATCCGTCCATCCATTCCTTCGTTACCTCCTTCCTCTCTCTATCACATCCACCACCACCCCCGCCCCTACCCCACCCCACAAATTCCTCTCCTCTCTCCCCACCCTCCTTACCCGCTTCCCTCCCCCCTCCCTTCCCTCCCTCCTTACCTCTTCTTCCTTTATACACCCTCCCTCCCTTCCCTTCCTCGCATCACCCTTCCTTCCCTCCCTCCTTCCCCGTCCTCCCACTCCCATATCCCCCTCCCCGCCTCTCACCTCGCCCCCTCCCCTACTCTCCCCCTCGACCCTCTCCCCTCCCCCCAATCCCTTCCTCCCCCCTTCCCTCCCCCCAATCCCTTCCTCCCACCCCCCTCCCCCCTCTCCCTTCCTCCCCTCCCCCTACCCACTACCTACTACCCACCCCTACCCCTCGACCCCTACCCCTCTCCTGTCATCCCTCTCTACAAAAAAAAAAAAAAAAAAAGAAAAAAAAATGCTGACGGCGCCGGTGGGAACGAGTCAAGTTTGTATTTTCATTAAGGGATTCCGGAGGCGGCCTATAATTCCATTGTTATGCTGCGATTACCCTTGCAAACTTTGCAACCAACTGACTTAGCGGACCAACGTGCGGGAGGGAGGGAGGGACGGAAGGAGGGGGAGGAGGGGAGGGTGAGGAAGGAGGGTGAGGGTGAGGAGGAGGGGGGTGAGGAGGATGAGAGAAGGGAGAAGGGGAGGGAGAGGAGAGGTGAAGGTGAAAGGGGAGGGAGAGGAGGAAGGGGAGAAAGAGAGAGACAGAGGCAGAGACAGAGGGGAGGTGGGAATGAAAGATAGCGAGAGAGAGAGAGAGAAAGAGAGAGAGAGAGAGAAAGAGAGAGAGAGAGAGAGAGAGAAGAAGAAGGAGAGAAGAGAGGAAGAGAAGAAGAGAAGAGAGAGAAGAAAACTGTCCTTTACCACAATAACATTGATATAGCGATGATAAAGATAATGATAATAGTATTGAT
>BOPN01000570.1:121813-131813 GCA_017312705.2 Penaeus japonicus | reverse complement strand
AGGGGACGCAGGAAGGGAGGGGAAGGGGAGAGGGACGCCGAGGGGACGCAGGAAGGGAGGGGAAGGGGAGAGGGACGCCGAGGGGACGCAGGAAGGGAGGGGAAGGGGAGAGGGACGCCGAGGGGACGCAGGAAGGGAGGGGAAGGGGAGAGGGACGCCGAGGGGACGCAGGAAGGGAGGGGAAGGGGAGAGGGACGCCGAGGGGACGCAGGAAGGGAGGGGAAGGGGAGAGGGACGCCGAGGGGATGCAGGAAGGGAGGGGAAGGGGAGAGGGACGCCGAGGGGACGCAGGAAGGGAGGGGAAGGGGAGAGGGACGCCGAGGGGATGCAGGAAGGGAGGGGGAGGTGGAGAAGGACGCATTGTTGTACATCATAAACACAGGAGCGCAGGCTTTACACGTACGCCGGGTCGTCAGCTTTAACCTCCCGTAGCTCCTGTTTCCCCTCTCTTGGGAGGCGGGAGGGAGGGGGAGGAGGGGAAGGGGGGAGGAGGGAGAGAGGAAAAGGGTGAGTGAGGGAGGAGGAGGGAGAGGGGGAAAGGGTGGGGAGGAGGAGGATGGAGGGAGGGAGGGAGATGGAAGGGGAAAGTATGAGGGAGGGAGGAAGGGAGAGAGAGGGGAAAAAATGAGAGAGAAGTGAGAGGAAAGAGAGATGAAGGAAAATGAAAGAAAAAGTAGAAAAGGAAGGCGTGCAAGAGAGCGATAAGAAGGAAATGAGAAAGAGAAGTAGGGAAGATAGAAATACAGAGAGAAAGAGAGAACAATGAAGGACATATAAACAGACAGATAAAAAAGAAAATCGACAATTAAACAATTTTAGAAGACAGTATAAGAAGAGAAGAAAGATATAAACTGGCTGTGTGTGTGTGTGGGGGGGGGGGGGGGTGCAAGGAGAGAGAGATAAAGAGGAACTGGCAAAACGAGTGATAAAAGGGACGAACTATAAAGAGGAATACGTGGAATCAGGATGAAGGGGAAGATTAATGAGATGCAAATTGCGATAGAGGAAGAGAACAGCCAGAAACAAAGATCAGAAAGTAGGGGATGGGAAAGAGGGGAATAAACGTCAGTGGATGGGAATGAAAGAGAAGAAGCAAAAACATGGAATAAGGAAAATCAGCGAAAAAGGTGACAACTTCACTGCGGAGGAGAAGAAGAAGAAGAAAAAGACATGAAGGAGGAGGAGGAGAAGGGGGAAGAGAAGAAGAAAAAGAAGAAGAAATAATAGTAATCGTAAGATGAACTATTTTTTTATGATATAATGATAATGATGATGATGATATTAATCATAATAATGATAATAATGGCAATTATAAAAATGAGGATAATAACGTTAGCAGTGGCAATAATAACGATCATGATAATAATATCGACGTAATTATCATTATTATCATCACTAACGATACTAAAGATAATAGTTATAACAATAAAGATAATAATAATCAACATCAACATCTGCAACGACATCATAAAATAATGAAAGAGAACCATGGAAATGATATGAGTTGAGGTGTTGCCATTACTCTGCGCAGATGAGGTCCTAATGTTAAAGAGAAAGATGCTGTGATGCGGGAGATGAGGAACGTGCAAGATGGGTTGAATTATCTTGTGAGAGAAAGAGTGGAGGAGGAGGAGGGGGAGATAGGAGGGAGGAGGTGGGAGGAGGGGGAGGGTTGGTGGGGCTGGGGAAGAGGAGGAGGTTGAGGTTGAGGTAGGAGGTAGGAGGAGGGAGGAGGGGGCTGGAGGAGGAGGACGTAGGAGGTAGGAGGAAGGAGAAGGAGAAGGAGAAGGAAGAAAAGAAGAAACTATTTTGTCAAGAGGTAGCGAACAACACGAAGAGGGAGCGACGGGGAGAGAGAGGGAGGATGAGAAAGAGAGAGAGCGAGAAAGAGAAAGAGAGACTGAGACTGAGAGACATAGAGAGAAGAACCGAATAAGAAAACGAGGAAAGGAAAGAGAGGGAGAGAGAGAGAGAGAGAGAGAGAGAGAGAGAGAGAGAGAGAGAGAGAGAGAGAGAGAGAGAGAGAGAGAGAGAGAGAGAGAGAGAGAGAGAGAGAGAGAGAGAGAGAGAGAGAGAGAGAGAGAGAGAGAGAAAGAGTCAGAGTACACCAGCAGCTGTCATCCCCCCTCCCCTCCCCCCTCCCCCTCCCCCCTCCAGCATCCATTAACGACAGGATCCCAACAGTCGTTACAACGGAATCCTATCATCGATTACCCTTACCTCAGCAACCTATTATTCGACACCATCACTTATCATCACCCGTCATCACCACCCAATTAGTCTATCATCACTAATTATCACATCACCAGGGATCATCATTCATATTATGGAAGGCAGTGGATCACCACCACCTCCAACGTTAATATTCATCAAGAGTCATCACTCAGGATGAAGTCTTTGGTCATCACCATTAGCTGTATCATCACTAAACACCCTGAACGGCACTCATCACCATCACTGTTAAGATGACGATCTATTACATCGTAAACAACTTCATTACCATCTCATCATTAGCAGCTTCATAAACAACGCTCATTAACACCCTCATCATCAGCCATGAGGCCCACAACCCCCTCATGCAACCTCATAACCCCACATGAGGTTTCGAAGTCTTCCTCATGCAGACGTTGGGGGATTTTTAACCCTGAAATAACAAAGAGACTGAGAAGAGGTCCTTCTCGCTCGCTCGCCTTTCCCTGGGGACGGGATGGGGGTCTGTGTCTGTGTCTGTGTATGTGTATGTGTATATGTATATATGTATATATATATATATATATATATATATATATATATATATATATATATGTATATAAATATATATATAAATATATATATATATATATATATATATATATGTGTATATATATAAATATATATGTATATATGTATATGTATATGTATATGTGCATACATACATACATACATACATACATACATACATACATACATACATACATGCATACATACATACGTACGTACGTACATACATGCATACATACATACTGTACATACATATATACATACATAATACATACATACATACATACATACATACATGCACACACACACACACACACACACACACACACACACACACACACACACACACACACACACACACACACACACACACACACACACACACACACACACTTCCACTCTCTCTCTCTCTCTCTCTCTCTCTCTCCCCCCCCCCCCCTCCCTCCCTCCCTCCCTCCCCTCCCTCCCTCCCTCCCTCCCTCCCTTTCCTACTCCCACTCTCTCTCTCTCTCTCTCTCTCTCTCCTTCCCTCTTTCTCAATCTTTCTCTCAATCTCTCCTTCCTTCTTTCTCAATCTTTCTCTCTCTCCCTCAGTCTTTTCTCTCAATCTCTCTCTCTCTCTCTCTCTCAATCTTTCTCAATCCTTCTCTCTCCCTCCCTCCCTCCCTCTCTCCCCCCTCCCCCTCCCCCCTCCCTCCTCTCAACCAACCCACACACACACAAACACACGCCGATACAGACACCCATGCATTCAAATCTTTAAATTGAAGTGGGTCGCACATTGGCATCTAAAAATAGCATTCACAATGGACCCAATAACAGACCCCCAGCGGTGTCCCAAAATAGAAATGTTTGTTCAAAAAATTGGAACATCCACTGGTGTCTGAAATCGGGAATTATTAGCTTGCGGAATGCAAAGCCTACTTGTTCTAGACAAAGAAAATGTCTTTGTTTGTGGCTGTTCGGAGTGGTCTTTGGCTGTATTTGTTTTCTTTTTTACTGTTGTGTGTCTCTTTTTTCTTTTTTTATATCATCGCATTATAATTATAATGACCAATTGCTGTTACAACTATTTCCAATTACAATTACTATTTCCAGCCACAACTACCGCTGTTGCCAATTATGATTACATACATACAAATATTTCCAACCACAACTACGACTATTGCCAATTACAATTACCACTAATGACCACCAATGACCATTATTGCCATTTACAATTACCACTATTTCCAACCACAATGACCACTATTGCCAATTACAACTATTTCCAGCCACAACTACCACTATTGCCAATTACAATTACCACTATTTCCAACCACAACTACCACTATTGCCAATTACAATGATCACTATTTCCAACCACAACTGCCACTATTGCCAATTACAATTACCACTATTTCCAACCACAACTACCACTATTACCAATTACATTTATCACTATTTCCAACCACAACTCCCACTATTGCCAATTACAATAACCACTTACTACTATCCTGAACTAAACCTACCAATGTTGCCAATTATAATAACCACTTACTACTATTCCGAACCACACTTACCACTGTTGCCAATTACAATTACCACTATTTCCAATTACAACTACCATTATTTCCAACCACATCTACTATTCCAAATACTCCTATTACAACTGATACTTCATGTACATGTCACAGAAGCGACTAGCCAGACTATCATCTCTAAAGCCAGTGGTAATAGGAACCCTCAATCACATATGATAATACAACTATTAAAACTATTACTATCTGCAATACTACGACTGCAACCGTTCAATATTCTCTTGCCACCTCGATCATCACTGTTGTTGCTACTGACAAAATCAACATCACCAATTTCCACTACTAATACAAATACAACTAATACTTTTATTGTTGCTATTTCACTATTTTGTAATTTCCATTAAGACCCACTATTTCGTTTTATCTTTATTTTTTCTTTTCGTTTCGTTCTTCTTGTGGAATTGATAATGTAACATAAATATGATAGGTTCAATATCTTGCATCTCATGGGGACGGTGGAAGGCAAGTTCATTTTAAAGAAATTTTATTGTCGTAAAAGACTTCCTTAGATCGTGTTACTCTCTCTTCTTGTAGCCTTGTGTTTTATATATTTCTGTGGTTTCTTCTTGTCTTCGTCTTCTTCTTCTTCTTTTTTCTTCTTTTTCTTTTTCTTCTTCTCCTTTCTCGTATGTTCTTTCTTCGTTCTGGTTATCTCAATTTTTTTTTTTTTTTTTCTTTTTCTTTTTTTTGACTTGTTGGTTAAAGTGAGGTCTTCGGGAGTGATGGTGATGATTATAATGATTATAATGAGGATAATGATAGTGATATAATGATGGTGATGATTATGATAGTAATGATATGATATTGATATTGATATTGATAATAGTAATGCTAATAATGATTTCTCCTTCTTTCCATCTTCCTTCCTTCTCTCTCTCCCTCCCCCCCTCTCTTTCCCCGTCTCCTCTTCTCTTCTTTTCTCCTTCTTTCCATCTTCCTTCCTTCTCTCTCTCCCTCCCCCCCTCTCTTTCCCCATCTCCTCTTCTCCTCTCTCTCTCCTTTTCTCCTTCTTTCCATCTTCCTTCCTTCACTCTTGTCGAAAAAGCAACCAAAGTTTCCTCCGTTGGTAAGCACAAAGGGGGTTGTTTCGGGTCACCAAATGTCTGGGCATCTTCCTTTCTCCATCTCCTCCTCCTCCTCCTCCTCCTCCTCCTCCTCCTCCCCCTCCTTCTCCTCCTCCTCCTCCTCGTTCTCCTCCTTCTCCTTCCCTTCCTCCTCCTCCTCGTTCTCCTCCTCCTCGTCGTCTTCCTCCTCCTCCTCCTCCTCCACCTCCTCCTCCTTCTCCTCCTCCTCCTCATTCTCCTCCTCCTCCTTCTTCTCCTCCTCCTCCTCCTTCTTCTTCTTCTTCTTCTTCTCCTCCTCCTCCTCCTCCTCCTCCTCCTCCTCCTCCTCCTCCTCCTCCTCCTCTCCTCACCCCCCGCCCTCCTGTACATAGAAAGAGGAAAGCGATACAGATAGATAAATAGAGATAGACAGGGGAATAGAGATAGACAGAGATAGTGAAATATATATCAGCAGATAGAAAGTTGACGTGTTTTATACATATATTAATGATAGAAATATTACGTCGCAAGAAGTATGGAATGTTATTCAAACATCTCCGAGTTTGAAAAAAAAAAAAAAAATTGTGTCAAAATATTCTTTCATGATCAAAGACCAAAAATACATAGTCACTTTACATTGCATATGCCTTGATGAGATAATAATAATGATAACAATTATGGTAATCCTTAATCATTTGAGCTTTTGAGTGAAAAATGCTGTAGTGCCAAACATCCAGAGTCCGGATGAATAATTCATGAAATTAGAGAAAATTATGATCAGGACGAAACAAACAAACAAACAAACAAACAAAAGGACTCGTCAGCCATGGAGGAATCAGAGATCAAACGGTCGATGTGAATACATATTCATAAATTCTTTGGGATATTTTGGTGAAAACAAATAAAAAATGAGAGATTTTTTCGGATTTTTTTTTTTTGGGTGGGGTGGGGGGAGGGGTAAGGAGGGAGGGAGTGGGACTTAGAGAGGAGGTTGGGGGAAGAGGAGGATGTAATGGGGGGGTGGGGGGGGGAGAGGAGGTGTGGGTAAAGGAGGAAGGAGAGGAGGAGGGCGAGAGGGGGTAAGGGAGAGAGGAAGAGAAGGAAGGAGGAGAGGGGGGGGGGGGGTTGGCGAATGAGGTGAAGGAGGGGGGGGGGGTACAGAAGGGGGAGGGGAAGAGCCCAAGTTATTTCACAAATGAGGAATCTTTTTAAGTGTCTTTTTTTTAAGGAGTCTTTTTCATGAATTTCCTCCCTTCTACTCTCTCTCTCTCTCTCTCTCTCTCTCTCTCTCTCTCTCTATTTCTTTCTTTCTTCCTTTCTATATTTCTGCCCTGTCTCTTTCTCTCTTCTTTCTATTAATCTAGATAGATAGATAGATAGAGAGAGAGAGAGAGAGAGAGAGCGAGAGCGAGCAAGAGAGAGAGAGAAAGAGAAAGAGAAAGAGATAGAGAGTAAGAGAGAGAGAGAAGACAAGGCCACCGGGAGCCGTTACAGAGGTTCTCGTCTGTATGTGTGTGTATGTGTGCGTGCGTGCGTGCGTGTGTGTGTGTGTGTGTGTGCGTGCGTGCGTGCATGCGTGTTTGTGTGTGTATGTGTGTGTGTGTGTGTGTGTGTGTGTGTGTGTGTGTGTGTGTGTGTGTGTGTGTGTGTGTGTGTGTGTGTGTGTGTGTGTGTGTGTGTGTGTGTGTGTGTGTGTGTGCGTGCGTGCGTGTGTGTGTGTGTGTGTGTGTGTGTGTGTGTGTGTGTGTGTGTGTGTGTGTGTGTGTGTGTGTGTGTGTGTATGATGGCGTCTGCACAGATCTGCCGCGAGATGAAATAGGGAAGAGAGATGCGAGATGTGTAGGATGCTGAGAGGCGATCCCTATGTGTGTTTGTTGGAGTTCATAATGTTTATGTTATCGTTGGTGATTTATTTGTTGATTTCCGGTGAATAAGTTCGAAATGAATGGTTAGTTATTGTAACTGATTTTCTCTTTTTCCTTTTTTTTTGTTTTGTTTTGTTTTTATCTGGTTGCCATGGTTATATGTTTGATTACTATTGGGATTGTTTTTTTGTTTTTCTCTCTCGTATCTAGGGATATTGATGCTGACGGCGAGCTTCGTTGGAAAATAGGTATCGTCTAAATCTTTTGTTCAGGTCTTCATTTATTTATTTATTATCATTTCTTCCACTGAATTTTGACATTCAGTCGATGTCATGTGGATTGACTGGTATTTTGAAATGTGTCAGTTACTAGTTGTAGTTTTTTTTTTTTTTTTTTTGTCTTTTTCTTATTATCTTTTGTTTTTACGCTGGATACTTATTTTTTTTTTTAAATAATCCCACACCACCGAATGTTTTAAATGTTAAAGAAATAAGATTCAAACCTAAGAAACACTAAGGAGTTGTATAACAAGTGATGATTTGTAACGGTTAGTAACGTTGATTCAAACGATGACCAATCAGCGACGTCGATTCAAATAGCGACCAATCAGCTACGTCGATAGAACTGCCCTATCCCCTTCGCCTCAGATGTCTACTCTCAATATAGAATATAGTTTATAGTCGTCAGGTTGGTACAGTGGTAGCGCGCCGGCCTCACATCCCCGTGGTCGGCAGATCGCGAAGTAGACTCGTAATGAAAGCAATTATGCTAAGAATGAAATCATATGAAAAAATTAAACACACACACACACACACACACACACACACACACACACACACACACACACACACACACACACACACACACACACACACACACACACACACACACACACATATATATATATATATATATGTATATATATATATATGTATATATATATATATCTATATATATCTATATATATCTATCTATCTATATATATATATATATGTATATATATATATATATATATATATATATATATATATATATATATATATATGTACATTACACCCATATATCCCCCCCCCCCCCGAGCGCCACACTGATGATAATAAACCCGTAGATAAAGCGACTATAGAAACGAGTCGTCTGATTTCATTAGCAGAGCGAGTGAACGAGTGATAGGAATTGGCTGCAGATACTCACTCTGTTGCCGAGAGCGTTGCCATGGTTATGACAAGACCGCGCCGCCGTTGCTCTGTTTGCGCCAGTCTCCCGCTCTCTCTTTCTCTTACTTTCTTTTTTATCTTTTTTCTCTTTCTCCTTCTCTATTTTTCTTTCTCCTTCTCTCTTTTTTCCTCTTTCTTCCTCTTTCTTTCTCTCTTTTCTCTTTCTCTTTCTTTCTCTCTGTCTCTCTCAATTTCTCTCTTTTTCTCTCTCTCTCTCTTTCTCTCTTTCTCTCTCTCTTTCTCTCTCTGTTCCTCTCTTTCTCACTTTGTCTCGCTGTCTCTCCCACTCTCCATCCATCTACTTATCCATTCGTGTGTACACACACACACACACACACACACACACACACACACACACACACACACACACACACACACACACACACACACACACACACACACACACACACACACACGCACAAAAACACACACACACGCACAAACACAAACACACACACAAACATATATATCTATCTATTTATCTATTCATTCATCTTATCTATATACATACTACTACCCTCGACATGTAAGCGATCATCTCCCATCACATCACGCCCATAGGCAGAACGCGCCCGCACCAAGGAAGAACTCAACTCATCACTTTTTTTTTGGGTGATGATGTGCCTTCGTCCGGGGTCTGTGGTGGTGAGGGATGGGCGTGGTGAGTGTGTCGCGGGCAGCATCCCTTAGTTTGTTTGATTGTTATTGTACTTTTGGTTCTTCTTGGTCTTTTTTTTTTTTTTACTTTATAATCATGATACAAGGTTTTGTTTTCTCTTGTTTTGTTTTTTTGTTTTTTTTTTTTTTTTTTGTGTGTGTGTGTGTCAGTACTGTTTGTTTGTTTTTTGTTGTATTTCGTCTACCTGTTTTCTGTTGTATCTACTCGATGCCACTCTTTTCTTCCTCTTCTTCTTCTGCTTCGCCTTCTTGTTTCAATTTCTTTTTCTTCTTCTTTTTTATAATTTTCCTCACCTATTTCTCACAAATATGCATTCGTACACTAACACGCAAACCCACCCACCCACTCTCACACACACCCACACACACACACACACACACACCCACCCACTCACCCACCCACTCACCCAAACCCACCCACCCACTCACCCAAACCCACCCACTCACCCAAACCCACCCACAACCCACCCACCCAAACCCACACACCCACACCCACCCAAACCCACCCACATACCCGCACACCCAGAATAAATAAAGAGAGAGAAATGACAAAGGAGAAGATGAAGGGAGGAAGAGAGAAGAAGGAAAGTTGGGTGTCGAGATATTTATGAGTCTTGATTTAAGAGAACCTTTCGGTGGAGATTTATGGGGTGGCCAGGAGACTAACGAAGGCTGCGTCTGTGTGTACAATTTCCCTGTACATTATATGTGTGTGGATATATGTATATGTGTGTGTGTGTGTGTGTATATATATANCTCTCTCTCTCTCTCCCTTTCTCTCTCTCCCTCTCCCCCCTCTCTTCTTCTCTTCTCTCTCTCCTTTTCTCCTTCTTTCCATCTTCCTTCCTTCACTCTTGTCG
>BOPN01000570.1:89313-99313 GCA_017312705.2 Penaeus japonicus | reverse complement strand
TCTCTCTCTCTCTCTCTCTCTCTCTCTCTCTCTCTCTCTCTCTCTCTCTCTCTCTCTCTCTCTCTCTCTCTCTCTCTCTCTCTCTCTCTCTCTCTCTCTCTCTCTCTCTCTCTCTCTCTCTCTCTCTCTCTCTCTCTCTCTCTCTCTCTCTCTCTCTCCCCCCCCTCTCTCTCTCTCTCGTTCGCTCGTTCATGCTTTCTTTCTCTGCCCATCTCTCCATATCCGCATCAATCACAGTAATCGTATTAGCATACAGGTCTTTTGGGTTTTGCACAGACTTTCCGGTCGTTTCATACTGGAGCAAATACCCCCCCCCCCCCTTCCTCCCTTTTCTTCTTCTTCTATTCGTCGTCGTCCTCATGCTCTCTCTTTTCCTGCTGCTGCTGCTCCTCCTCTTCTTCCTCTTCCTCCGCCTCTTCCTCCTCCTGTTTCTCTTTCGCCTCATCTCCCCCTTTATCCTCTCCCTTACCTCTTCCTCCTCCTCCTCCTCCTCCTCCTCCTCCTCCTCCTCCTCCTCCAACTCCTCCTCCTCCTCCTCTTCTACTCTTCTTCCTCCTCCTCCCTCTCTTCCTCCTCTACTCTTCTTCCTCCTCCTCCTCTTTCTGTCTTCTTCCCTTCCTTAACCGCTTACCAATATCGTCCCCAACATGTTTATCTCGCATCAAGTTCAGGATGTGAGCAAGAGTAGTCTGAAGTCACACGTCTTTCTCTCCTCTCCTCTCTCTCTCTCTCTCTGTCTCTCTATGTCTCTCTCTCTCTGTCTCTGTCTCTTTCTCTCTCTCTCTCTTTCTCTCTTTCTTTCTGTCTTTCTGCCTCTGTCTTTCTCTCTCTCTCTCTCTTTCTGTCCCTCTGCCTCTGTCTCTCTCTGTCTCTCTCTCTCTCTCTCTCTCTCTCTCTCTCTCTCTCTCTCTCTCTCTCTCTCTCTCTCTCTCTCTCTCTCTCTCTCTCTCTCTCTCTCTCTCTCTGCCTCTGTCTTTCTCTCTCTCTCTCTTTCTGTCCCTCTGCCTCTGTCTCTCTCTGTCTCTCTCTCTCTCTCTCTCTCTCTCTCTCTCTCTCTCTCTCTCTCTCTCTCTCTCTCTCTCTCTCTCTCTCTCTCTCTCTCTCTCTCTCTCTCTCTCTCTCTCTCTGTCTCTCTCTCTCTCTCTCTCTCTCTCTCTCTCTCTTTCTGTCTCTCTGTCTCTCTGTCTCTCTATGTCTCTCTCTCTCTGTCTCTCTCTCTCGTCGGTGCGTAGGCCCAAACAATTTACTGGAGTGTCCTACAGTTAGTCCCTCCCCCTCCCCCTCCGCCAACCCCTCCCTCTTATCGTCATCCACCCCCTCATCACCTCCTTCCCCCCTCCCCCCTTCCTCCCCCCCTCTGCCCACCCCCACCCCCCCTCAAGTATCCTCCTGAACCCCCTTCCCCCCCTTCAACCGCTGCTTCTTCATTAGTCCTCCCCCCCCCCAAGTCACCCGTGTGTTAGGTACCTCCCCACCCCCCCCCCCCAAAGTTACCATAGCCGTCCGTTTGACCAATTACCTCCTTCCGCAAAAGTTTAAGCGGCTCCGCAAAGTTCTTATTCAATTCCCCTTTTAGTTCTCAAAATATTCCCGTAAACGGAGAAAGTTTTTTTTTTTTTTTTTTTTTTTTTTTTTTTTTTTCTTCTTCTTTTCTCTGTGTGTCTCTCTCTCTGTCTGTCTATCTCTCTCTCTCTCTGTCTGTCTATCTCTCTCTCTCTCTGTCTGTCTATCTCTCTCTCTCTCTGTCTGTCTATCTCTCTCTCTCTCTGTCTCTCTCTCTCTCTCTCTCTCTCTCTCTCTCTCTCTCTCTCTCTCTCTCTCTCTCTCTCTCTCTCTCTCTCTCTCTATCTCTCTCTCCCCCTCTCTCTCTCTTTCTCTCACTCTCATTCGTAAATAACATAGAGACAAAACCATCACGCGGTGCTGACCCGAAGAGTCACAAGAACGATTCAAGAAATTCCCTCTTTTTTACGTTCCCTTTGTTGGCGTTCTTCTCCGCCGTTCCTGTTGGTCTTTCCCTTCGTCCTCATACGATCCTCCTCTGCCTTTCGTTCTCGCTCTCTTTCGCTCTCGCTCTCTTTCGCTCGTCGACGCTCTCCGCTCAGGAGACGCCGACGCTGGGAATTGTTCTCTCTTTTCTTCTTTTTGATAATTTCTTTTTCTTCTTCATCATCATCGTCTTCTTTTTTTTTCTTTTTTCCTCCTCCTTTCTCTCCTTTTCCTCCTCCTCCCCATCCTCCTTTTCGTCCTCCTTTGCCTCCTCTACCTCCTCCTCCTCCTCCTCCTTTTCGTCGACCTCCTCCTCCCTCCCTTCCTACTTCTCTTCTTCCATCCTTTCCTCCCTCCTTCCCTCCTTCCCTCCCTCCCACCCTCCTTCTCTTCTTCCACCCTTCCCACCCTCCCTCCCTCCTTCCCTCCCTCCCACCCTCCTTCCCTCCTTCTCTCCCTACCTCCCCCCACTCCCCTCCCCCCTCCTTCACCCCTTCCCCCTCCCCCCCTCCCCCCTCCCCCGTTTCTCCAGAGTGAAGCCTCGTTAACCTTGGGCTTGTTGTGAACGAACCCTTTAGTAGTTGAGAGAATGTTACTAGTTATCTATCCCCCTGAACTTGGTGGTTATGCTTAGGAAGTGGAGAGCATCTCTTAGGGACTGCCATGAACAGTAAGTGTGACTCCATCTGCCCCCGAAGCCTAGTTTCAGGTCACCTTCGTTTGCTGTCCCCGTTTTTAAGGGCTCCGGTTTTAGGGGCTCGCTCAGCTGTTCAATTCTTTTTCTCTGTCTGTCTGTCTCTCTCTCTTTCTCTCTATTTCTCTCTCTGTCTCTCTCTCTACTTCTCTTTCTCTTTCTCTTTGTCTTTCTCTCTCTCTCTCTCTCTCTCTCACTCTCACTCTCACTCTCACTCTCACTCTCTCTCTCTCTCTCTCTCTCTCTCTCTCTCTCTCTCTCTCTCTCTCTCTCTCTCTCTCTCTCTCTCTCTCTCTCTCTCTCTCTCTCTCTCTCTCTCTCTCTCTCTCTTTCGCTCTTTCGCTCTTTCGCTCTCTCTCTCTCTCTCTCTCTCTCTCTCTCTCTCTCTCTCTCTCTCTCTCTCTCTCTCTCTCTCTCTCTCTCTCTCTCTCTCTCTCTCTCTCTCTCTCTCCCTCCCTTCCTCCCTCCCTCTATCCCTTCCTCCCTCCCTCCGTCCCTCTGCCTTCCTCCCTCCCACTTTCTCTCTCTCTCTCTCTCTCTCTCTCTCTCTCTCTCTCTCTCTCTCTCTCTCTCTCTCTCTCTCTCTCTGTCCCTGTGTCTCTCTTTCGCACAACAAATCAAGCAAACAGGCACCGCACAGGCCATCCACTCTCCCTACAGGTTCGTCAATCAGTCAGATTGAATGCTGTCGAAATCAAAGACCTTGATAGAGGAGCGGGGGTTCTCATCCCTCTGGCCTTTGCTGGAAGACACAGCAACTCTCTCTCTCTCTCTCTCTCTCTCTCTCTCTCTCTCTCTCTCTCTCTCTCTCTCTCTGTCCCTGTGTCTCTCTTTCGCACAACAAATCAAGCAAACAGGCACCGCACCGGGCCATCCACTCTCCCTACAGGTTCGTCAATCAGTCAGATTGAATGCTGTCAATCCAAAGACCTTGATAGAGGAGCGGGGGTTCTCATCCCTCTGGCCTTTGCTGGAAGACACAGCAACTCTCTCTCTCTCTCTCTCCTTCTCTTTCTCTCTCTCTCTCTCTCTCTCTCTCTCTCTCTCTTCTCTCTCTCTCTCTCTCTCTTTCTTTATCTTTCCCTCTCTCTCTTTCTCTTTCTCTACCTCTCTCTCTTTTTCTTTCTCTCTCTCTCCCTCTCCCTTCCCCCGCCTCTTTCTCTCTCTCTTTCTCTTTCTATCTCTTCCCCTTCTCGCTCTCTCTCTCTTTCCCTCTCTCTCGCTCTCTCTCTCTCTCTCTCTCTCTCTCTCTCTCTCTCTCTCTCTCTCTCTCTCTCTCTCTCTCTCTCTCTCTCTCTCTCTCTCTCTCTCTCTCTCTCCCCCCCCTCTCTCTCTCTCTCTCTCTCTCTCTCTCTCTCTCTCTCTCTCTCTCTCTCTCTCTCTCTCTCTCTCTCTCTCTCTCTCTCTCTCTCTCTCTCTCTCTCTCTCTCTCCCTCCCTCTCTCCCTCTCTCCCTCTCTCCCTCTCTCTCTTTCTCTCTCTCTCATTCTCTCCCTCCCATCTTCTCTTTCTCTCCTATTTTTTTCTTTTTTCTTCTGTTTTACTTTTCCTGTTTCCTCGGATTCACTCGCATATTTCCCCTTTCGCCCCCTTCGCTCTCCGGTCTCTCCGGATATTCTCACTCCTTTTCATTTCGTCTTTTCGCTCCTCTTTCTCTTCCTCTGCTTCTCTGTCTTCTTTTTCTTCCTCAGTCTCTCTCTCTCTCTATCTCTTCTATTCTTCTACTCCTTCTCCTACTCCTACTCATCCTATTCCTGCTACTTCTTTTCCTCCTCTTCCTCGTCGTTCTCGTCTTCCTCCTCCTTCATCACCACCTCCTCCTCCCTCCCATCCCCTTCCCCTTCCCATATCCAACCGATCCCCCTTTTCCCCTCCCAGCCCTCCCTCCTCCCCTTTCCCTTTCCCTGCCACCCACTCCTACCTCCCTGGTCACCCAACCCCTCACCTCCCTGCCCCCTGGCCACCCACCCTCACCTCCCTGCCCCCTGGCCACTCCCCTCACCTCCCTAACCACCCCCACCTCCCTACCTCCCTGGCCACCCTCACCTCCCTGCCCCCTGGCCACCCCCACCTCACTACCTCCCTGGCCACCCACCCCCCACCTCCCTGCCCCCTAGCCCCTTACTCTTCAACCCTTCAGGCTGAGCCCTCATGTGGATACTAACAACACCCCCTCTTCTCCCCTCTTTCCAGACGACAATCCAGATTTCTACGAGGATTACATGAACGATGAGAGTAACGCTTATCTCAATGGTAAGTGTGTGTTTGACCCTCTTATCCGTGGAAGAAGGTTTTTGGATTTTTTTTTTTTTTTTTTGGATTTTTTTTTTTTCTCAAATTCGTTATCCCATTTATGAGTTAGTTTTATATCATGAAAGGTCTTGGCAATGGGCGATATTGCAAATAGATTTAGTTTTGTCCCCGACCTCCCCTCCCTCTTCCCCTTTCCTCCCCCTTCCTCCCCTCCCTTCTTATATTTGTCCGAAGTCCTTCAGTCAGGATTTATTAGATATTCAAAAGGTAGAAGGAAAATAAAGTGTAGTCTTCCGCTTCTGAACTCCCCCCCCCCTCCCCTCCCCCATCCCCCTTTTCCCTCCCCCATCGCAAAAAAAAAAAAGAAAAAAAAATGCTAAGCCACATTGTAGAATTGTAGTTTCGTTAGTAATCACAATCATTTAGCACACTACAATCCTCACAACGAGCCATTAGCACATTTATGTTGTCTTCTAAGGCTATTTTTTTATGCTTCCTTGCCCCTGTGAGACAGGTTCATATCACGCTGTCACCAAACTCTTACCATAAAATTAGATCTGCCCATTCCACTGTAAGATATTATGATGTAAATGTAGTTCTTAGTCGAAAAGGTCCAAAAACCCTCTTCGCTCTATGTTTTCTAGTCCTAGTTTGGCTTAAGTATTTAGGATAACATTCTACTACTTCCATCACGACTGTTTACTGATATTCCCACCTTTCTTTTTTTTGTTGTTGTTCTTCAACTGACCAAACGTATTTGTGTTTTATCTGTTTTAACTAATGTGGCTTTGTTGCTCACGGGTCCACTGCTCGGCACACACACGTCTCACTGTGGCTTGGACGGTGAAACGTAACTCTCACGCCAGGTTGATTTCACTTTTTTGTTCTTCGACGTCTGAGCTTGGTACCTAACAAGAGCTCATTGTGCACTTGATGTGGAACCCTCTTGTAAAAAAAAATCTATGTCCAATATGTAAACCTGTATAAAAGCCTGGTATTGTTGACTGTGGTTACTGTTTACCCAGTGTGTGAGAGCCTGGGGTGTAGTGTATGGTCATAAGGTCATCTGTTCGAAGGGTTTACGATCCTGTGCTAACCTCTTTGGTACAGACAGTGAAGAAAATTTTTTACTCTCGCATGACCAAGACTCTCTGTTAAGTTCACTATGTTAGATGGACATGCACTTGCCACAGTTGTCATGTGAGAATATTCAGGAAGATTTAGTCACATGTTTGTCACGTGAACTTCCTGAGAGAGCAATATTTTGCAACAAATGGCCAGGAAAACTTATTTCATGGCACCTCTCGCAACACAATATATATAGCTGGTATTCTGAATGACACCCAAACAAATTAAGTTATATATAGCCCTTCAAACGATATGCCTTTTCAAATCATGATGAATCATTTGAGCAAAAGCCTTTGATTGAACGCAGATGCTTTATGACCACACAAAGCCTTTAATTAATTACCATATACAAGAAAGAAGCATTGGGTCACATGTTGGCTAGTATCTTTCTTGAATATAATGAAAATAAAACCTTCATAAACATTCACTAGGTGTTCTGTAAGAAAAAAAAAGATTAACTTATACGGATTATCACTTTGTTTGTTTGTGTCTGAGTGTTTTTGCTACTTATCCCTTATGTGTTTTAAATTCTATGTTATTGATAATTGATAATTGTGATGGTGATATCTCAATGTATTAATAACGTAGACATTAGTTAACCCACATTGATTAAAAAAAGTCGTTTATAATTACGATGCTACTAAGAATATAACTTATAATTAGTTCGTGATAATACCCTATATCTGAAAATCAGAATTGTAAAGATAATGCATATTTTAATGAAATATGTATATGAAAAAATAACGATAAATAGTGTTGCCAATCTGACATTAATAGCAAAGCTCCTGGAGTAAAAAAAAAAAAAAGATATGATAATTAGGGTAGACGTATTCAGTGAAATGAATAAATGGCATTGCAATCATGTCAAATTCTTGCAGATATTAATTATTTATATTATATTCAAAACAATGCCAATAATATAGCATGTTTTTATTTATTTATTTTTTCATTTGTATAATCAGTTTTTACTTTTTATTGTTATTATTATTATTATTATTATTATTATTATTATTATTATTATTATTATTACTATTATCATTATTATTATTATTATTATTATCCTTATTATCATTATCATTATCATTATCATTATCATTATTATTATCATTATCATCATCATCATCATCATGAGCATTATTGTTATCATTATTATTATTATTATTATTATTATTATTATTATTATTATTATTATTATCATCTTTTTTATTATCCTTATTATCATTATTATTATTATTATTATTATTATTATTATTATTATTATTATCATTATCATTATCATTATATCATCATCGTCATCATCATCAGTATCATTATCATTATCATTATCATAATTAGTATCATTGTTATAACCACTATCATAACCATTGTTAGCGTTATTGTTATGATAACAATAATAACGATAATGATTATCATTAGGATTATTATTATTAACATTAATATCCTTATTATTATTGCTGTAGTTATTATCATAATTTTCATTATTACTATTATCATTATAATAATTATGATAATAATAATGACAAGGATAATGATGATGATAATAATAATAATAATAATGATAATAATAATAATAATAATAATAATTATTATTATTATTATTATCATATTATTATTATTATTATTATTATTATCATTATTATTATTATTATTATTATTATTATTATTATTGTTGTTGTTTTTATTCATTATTATTGTTATTTTAAAATTATTATTACTATTTTCCATCAGCTATGATGATAATACTTGCAATGATAATAATGCTAATAACATTAATGATGATAATGATGGTCCTGTTAATAACAATGATAATAATGATAACAACAATGCTAATAATATTAATGATAACAATAAAAAATGTATTAATCAAGATAGTGATAATAATAACAATAATAATAATGATAATAACAATAATAATAATGATAATAACAATAATAATAATGATAATAACAATAATGATAATGAAGATAATGATAAAAATTATTATGATATAATAATATTGATCATGATGATCATTAAAAGGAAAATGATGATAATGATGATAATAATTTTGATAATGATAGAAATGACACTAATGATAGTAATAATTATGATAATGATAATGAGAATAGTAATGGTAGTGATAGTAATGACGATGACAATGATAAAAATGATGATGATAATAATAACTATAATAATAACCATAAGAGGAAGAATGGTGATGACAGTGATAGAAGTAATAATGATATATAAATGATGAAGATAATCATGATAATGGTGATAACAACAATAATAACAATACTAGCAATAATAATTATGTCATACGATGATTATCATGAAATGTTGATAATATTCATCTCTTTTTCTAAGTTTTTTAAAGCATAATAATGATAAAGGATATTGTTGCAGTGATATTGAAAATCACACAAAAAAACGTGATAATATTATTAGTAGTAATAACATTGACATAACAGTATAGATAAATATTGATGGTAATGAAAATCATTGTTGATGATGTTATCAATATCTCTCCTAATTATGGTAAACATGATGATATATTTATGCTAATTATGACAGTAACATGATAGTAGGCCTAATGAAAATGTTGATTATAATAATTATTATAATAGATAATGATATGATAGAACAGAATGGTAGAAATGGAAGTATAATATTAATAGTACTTATGATGATAATTATAATACTAACAGTATGTATATGGACGATGGTAATCAAGGTGATGGTGATAATGATATCAATGATATTGATGAAGATTACGATGAAAACATCATGTAATGATATTGATTATAGCATTATGATATCATGTTGTTTTATCTATTTATTTATTTATTTTTATTACTACCAATATGACTGCAACTGCTACTACTATTGCTACTATTACTACTGTTATTACTATTATGGTTGCTATTAATTGTGATAACTGAAATAAGTATTATTTTTTGCTATCATAGAGATGATGACAATGGCTAGATGACGAGGCAAATAATACTAATAATGATAATGATGATGACAATAATAATCACAATAATCATCGTCACCATCATTATAGTAATGATAAAAAAACAGTATAAAGCAGTGTCGAATTTTGATTAGATTTTTTTTTTATAAAAAACATTATAAAAAACATTATAGAAACATTATAAAACATTATTAAAAATATTATTAAAACAATATTAAAAAAAAACATCATAAAAAAACATTACTATCGTTACAAGAACTAACATAATACTGATGCCTTTGATGATAACACAGATGATGTTGATGATCATAATATTGAAAGGAATAGGGAGATTAACAATATTAATGAAGATTATCATCAATTGAAGAATATTGATGGTGATGATAGAGAAAGAGTGACATATGAGTACTCATAACAAAATTTATTAGGCGTGTGATAACTATAAGGATTATAGTAATGTGAACAAATGATGATAGTGATCATAACAAAATGATGATGATGACAATAATAACAGTAAGGATAACTGTTAAGAATGAGTCACGACGAGGATGATAATGATGATTGTGATGAGGAGGATAATTTTTAATGATGATGATTATAATGATTATAATGCTATTGATGATGATTATGATATTGATATAGGTTTATGATGATATTGATGCTGGTAATGCAAGAAGAATTTTATTATTACGAAGATTTTATTATGATATAGGGAGTGCTATTATTATTACCATAAATATTATTATCATCATTATTATCATTATTAATCATCACACCCTGATCCTCTTAATCACCATCGATTTTGATGATATCATTCTGATTATCATCGTTATCAAGATTATATCGTTGTTCTCGTCATCGTCATTATCATCATGATTATTGCAAGCATTATCATTGCGATTGAAAGGATAATGGTAATATTATCTATCATCGACTTTTACTCTTTATTGATATTATTTCATTATTATTATCATCATTATT
>BOPN01000570.1:79313-86813 GCA_017312705.2 Penaeus japonicus | reverse complement strand
CGGCTGAAATCGCGTCGCTGATTGGTGCAGCTAAACAGCCAATGAGATTACCAGGGACATGCCTGTGTGGTTGTCATTCGCGGGACTGAATAAATAATCACGAGGGATATATTTTGATCGTTTTTAGGATATCCTTTGCCATATAATGTGTAATGACAGTGTCAAAAGTATGGCGTTATGTTATCGTTAACGAGGTCGGCGGATCTGTTTGCCTTGCTATTTTTATCTGTTGTTTTTTTTCATCCTTTTCATTCATTTGTTTTAGAGGAAGTATTTTCGCACAGCGTTCGCCAGCGTTCGCGCGGACTAGATAGAGTTTGTGTTCATATTGTTCGTCATAGGCTACTTGCAATAATATATTCATACTGCTGCTGTTGCTGCACACTATCGCGAAATATTTTTTACGACCTTTGTATTTTCGGAACTTTAAGAACCCGAACTTCGGAAAGAAAGAGATGCAAGCGGCGGCGACTGTCATCTCCCTCCATCAGCGGACGGAATGCGGCAGACGGTTGATAGCCTCGTCGGTACTTAAAGGGATAATACGTTTCGCGACCCGATAAGAGTTTAGCGCAAGTGTGGCGCAAGTGGTGGAAGAAAGTGGTGTCGGGAGAGCCGGGAGCGACGCGGGGCTAATACGAAGGGCGTGGGAGGCTGCGTCTCTAAAGGCTCGCTCGGCCGGAAACATCCTACCGATAGTCGAGGAGGACAGGGTTACCAACGCCGCGAATATCTCGGCCGCTCCGTGCCGTTTAGGGGGACAATGTTGCCAGCAGCGTGGAAACGAGGACTTGTTCTTGAATGCGGCAGCGTTGCCACTCGCGCCGCACCGCCTGGGAATCCCCGGGTGGGCGCTGCGGGAGCGACACGGCTGTCGGCGGGCGATGATAACCCCGAAGTTAAGAGGAGCGCGTTTCCGGCACGCGAGGCGAGGCGGCTTAGACTCATGGCGAGGAACAAGAATTATTATTAAGATTGTTCCCACGCGAGGGCCAGCCGAGCGGAATCTGCAGGACATCACTAGTTTCGTCATCCGCATTCACCCACATGGCTGACGGGGTCCACATGCCCTACTTTGAGGGTTGGGGGGGGGGGGAGAGACCCTATCACTCCATGTGGAGCAACGGGCCCTCGAGAACAAACGCACATTATGCCAGTACATCATCTTTACTCCCGTTCTATTACCCGACATGGTGGGCTAGACCAGACTAAAGCTGTGCTCCACCCTTCATCCAAGACCCCCTCTCCCCACCTCCCCAAGCCCAGCATCTCCCCTACACATCTCCCCATCATCACTCCCTCCCCCTCCCCCCCTCCCCCTCCTTCCTCGCAATCCACTCCCCCCTCCCCCTCCCCCTCCCTCCTCGCAATCCACTCCCCCCCACCCTCCCATTCCTCCCCATCCACTGCCCCCTCTTTCTCCACCTCGCGTCTGTCCTCCTTCCTTCCTTCACTCCACTCTTTCCTCGTCAGACTGATTTTCACCAGGCCCTCCACCACTCTTGAGACACCTTTTTCTCAGCTCCCAGAGACGTATGTTTGAGCGTCTCCAGTGCCACATCGGCCATACTTGGCCACGGATATGCTGGTGCAGTCGTTGTCATCTTCTCTGGAACACACCATTCAGCCTGAAGTTTCTACGCCTCAACATCAAACATCCAGACATCAATACCTCACAACTGCATGCAGTAATAGAAATTAATGCATAAGATGACATCAATCAGAATAACGCTTGATGACTTTGATAAGCAAGGGAGCAATGGCATCAAAGTGTAACGACGTCACTCGAGTACATTTTTTTTTGTCAGTTGTACTGTTCATGTACAGTTTGAACCTTCGGAAACCCATACCTGTTTATAAGACTTAGCTAACCCAAGATTGAGAACCGCTGCCTCAGGGAACCTACTTCCGGTACAGCTTCTTTCCAGCTCGTGACACCGCTATCTGCAATTCGGAAAACGATCTCACTGCCACCCACAAAACTAGATCCATATAGCAGGTGAAATTCACCTTACCCATTTCATCTTTCAAATATACGTATATACATACATACATATATATATATATATATATATATATGTATATATATATATATATATATATATATATATATATATATATATATATATATATATATATATATATATATATATATGTATATATGTATGTATATATATATATATATGTATATATATATATATATATATATATATATATATATATATATATATATATTATACATATATATATATATATATATAAATGATTATCCTAACCCCCACCTGCACTCCAACTCCCCTCTACCCCATTCCTGAGAAAACAGAACCACCAATCTATTCGCGAGGCAGCTCTCCCCCTCCTCAATCGGTCATAATAACCTTCGAAGATGTATTGTTGAAAGCATGGTTCCAGACCGTAGACTTTTCCCGTCACCAGCTTTCTCGTAGTTTCCCTGGATCATTATTTGATTCTTTGTTTCTCTTTTATTTGCTTATTTTGTGGTTTAGTTTCCCTCTTTCGGAATTTTTCCCTTTTCATCCTCACTTTTCGTTTCTTACTGTCCACCCTTTCTTATCCCTCTCCCTCTCTCTCCTTTCATCAACATCCTCCGCCTTTACCCCAGCATCCGGTCCCGGGTCAAGATTAATCCGTAAGGAATATAAAAAATCTTAAAAAAGGATTACGAAAAGAGGAAAAGAAAAAATGGAAATTACTGAGAGAACGAGAGCGAGCGAGCGAGGGAGAGAGAGGGAGAGAGAGGGAGAGAGAGGGAGAGAGAGGGAGAGAGAGATAAAGAGAGAGATAGAGAGAGATAGAGAGAGAGAGAGGGAGAGAGAGAGAGAGATAGAGAGAGAGATAGAGAGAGGGAGAGGGAGAGAGAGAGGGAGAGAGAGAGGGGGAGAGAGAGAGAGAGAGAGGGAGAGAGGGAGAGGGAGAGGGAGAAGGAAGGAAGGAGGAGGGAGAGGAGAGGAAGGAGGAAGGGAAGAGAGGAAAGGAAGGAGGAAGGGAAGGAAGAGGAGAGAAGAGGAAGGAAGGAGGAAGGAGAGGAAGAGAGGAGGAAGGAGGGAAGGAGAGGAGGAGGAAGAGAGAAGAAGAAGGAAAGAGAAGAAGGAAAGGAAGAAGAAGAAGGAAGAAAGAAAGAAAGAAAGAAAGAAAGAAGAAAGAAAGAAAGAGAGAGAGAGAAGCTGAGCTAAAGAGAGAATGAAAAAAAAAATAAGAAGAATAAGAAGAAAAGAGAGAAACAGGAAGGAAAATAAAGGGGATAAACAACAACAACAACAACAAAAAAAGACCTCAACCTACACTGCTCTTCCAATTTTCCGGTGGTGCTGTGTGGTGGGAAGGTTATGGCCGCAGACGCCCACAGCAATGCTCCATTTGGGCGCGAGATGATTTCGGGTGAATATACGGGCGCGGTGAAGTGGGCGAGAGTTCGTGTGTGTGTGTGTGTGTGTGTGTGTGTGTGTGTGTGTGTGTGTGTGTGTGTGTGTGTGTGTGTGTGTGTGTGTGTGTGTGTGTGTGTGTGTGTGTGTGTGTGTGTGATGGGGGGGAGGGGGTAGGGGTTGTGCTGCTCCCCTCTCCCCAGCTCCCCCTTTTACCCCACCCCCCTTCACCCCTTACCCGAAAAGGTGTACTGGCAATTAGAAAAAAGAGGTTGATTTGGACTCGTGATTAAAAGAGGATTTTTCATTCTAATGAAAACGGGAAAATTAATGATTGGTACAATGATTTAGTGTTTTTAAGGTTCTGTTGTTTGTTGATAACAGCGAATTGACTTGTTTCTTAACCATCGTCTTGTTCTTTTCTTCCTCTTTCACTTCTTCGTCTTCTTCCCCTTCTTTTTTTCCTTCTTCTTCCTCTTCTTCTTCTTTTCCATGATCATCTTCTTTGTCTTCATTCTCCTCCTCCTCTTATTATTTTTTCTACATCATCTTCTTCGCATTCTTCCTCTTCTTCGTCTTCTTCCTCGTCTCCATCTCCTTCTTTTCCTCCTTCTCCTTTTCTTCTTCTTCCTCTCTTCCGTCTTCTTTTTTTTGTGTTGAATATTCGTGGTTATAAATGCTAGAGAAAATGCACATTATTTGGGATCTGATAATTAGAACGAGCTTTGGGAAATAAAAACAATTAAAATTTCTCCTTTTATGTATGCATAAGTATTTCGTTGTATTCGTAAGTGATATTTGTGTACATGTATGAATAAAACTAAAAGAGAAAGTAGATATAAAAGCCTTTATAATTTTGACAGAGGAATGAATGGTTTTGACAATCAGGTGTTAGGAATAAGGAAAATGGATAATGATGATGATAATGAAAAGTAGTTAAAACCGTATTGCAATCAATCTTGCCAAGAAATTGATCAAGCAGTGAGCCTTGTACTCACTTAATCGGAGCGTTGTAATTAGTTGTGACGGTGGAACGGCGTGTTATAGGAATTAAAGAGAACACACTATGCAACAGCAGATGAATGCCTTCGATGCAAAATTGTCTCTTCTTTTCGTGTTATTATGGTATGTGTTCCTCTTCTTATTTCTCCCTTCCCATCTACCCTTTTCTTTTCGCTGTCTGCCTGGAAAATTTTCTCTTCTTTCCGTGTGTTATTATCGTACGTGTTCCTCTTCTTATTTCTCCCTTCCCCTCTACCCTTTTCTTTTCGCTGTCTGCCTGGAAAATGTTCTCTTCTTTTCGTGTGTTATTATCGTACGTGTTCCTCTTCTTATTTCCCCCTTCCCCTCTACCCTTTTCTTTTCGCTCTCTGCCTTTCCCTTTCCGCCTACCCTCCACTCCTAATCCTTTCATTTTCCCATCCCCTTTCCCCTGTAACCCTTCTATTCTCCCTTCCTCTTTTCTTTATCCTACTTTCTCCACTTCCCTTTTTCATTCCCTTTCCCTCGCTTTCTCTTCCTGTCCGTCTCCCCTGTATCCCTTTTCTCTCCTCTCCCTCTTCTTTCTTATCCCCCTTTTTTTCTTCACTTTCTCCTCTTTCCCCACAATTCTCTCCTCTCACTCTTTCTCTTTTTTTTTCCCTACTTGTTTTAAGAGAGAAAGAGAGAGAGAGAGAGAGAGAGAGAGAGAGAGAGAGAGAGAGAGAGAGAGAGAGAGAGAGAGAGAGAGAGAGAGAGAGAGAGAGAGAGAGAGAGAGAGAGAGAGAGAGAGAGAGAGAGAGGGAGAGAGAGAGCGCAGTTATAATCACTTTGAATCAGGCTGCTAAAATTAATAATAAGAGATTTTCGTAAAAACTAACAAGCACTAACCCGCTCCATCCCCCTCGTCTCCCCTCCCCCTTCCCCGCCCCATCCTCCTACCTCTTCCCTTCCCCGCCCCATCCACCTCGTCTCCCCTCCCCCGCCCCCTCCCCCCGTCTCCCCTCCTCCGCCCCCTCCCCCCCCCTCCCCCCCGTCCCCCCTCTCCCGTGCGTAGGGTGCCACATGGCCATTATTCTTCGTTGATTACGGTATTACTGTCAACGTGGATACATAACTAACTTAAATTCCTGTGCTTTAGATTGCTACTTGCTTCATTTTAAGTAAATTGCCTTATTTATAAAGGCTTATCTACAGAACGTGTGCGTACGCTATCTAACACATGCTATATTTACATACATACGTACACGCAAAAGAATTTGCACACATGCACTAACGCGCGTGCGCGCGTGCGTCCCTCCCTTCCCATACATATACAAATACACATACACATGCGCATGCACATACACATACACATATACATACACATACACATACACATACACATACACATTCACATACACACACACACACACACGACCAAACAACCAAGAAAAGGGAGAGAGGGAAGACAGTAAAAAAAAAAGAAAGAAAAAAAAATCCATACAATAACTAACGTGCAGTTTTAGTGAGGCAATAATAAGATGATTTTCCCATAAAAAAAGAAAAAAAATCACGTAGGAATGGGAACATCCGAAATTAAATAGACAAATGAATTAATAAAGAGAAACAGGTTATTTTCCACACAATAAAAATCACGTTGGGTTGGGAGCACAATTATCTCGAAACCTAAGCGAGAACCTTTTGTAATCCAATCTGTTTTAGTCAGGAAATATTCAGGATGTTTAATTAAATTGCTGCTATAGCCACGGAGAGGGAAATTTTGATTAAATGATGCACGCGTTTTATATACTGCCTATATATGTATGCGCGTGTATATTGATATACAGTTTGTGCACGCACAAATACATACGCACACAGACACACGCACACGATAACACGCATACGCTAACACGCACACGCACACGGACATGCTAACACGCACACGCACACGCACACACGCACGCACACGCACACGCACACGCACACGCACACGCACACGCACACGCACACGCACACACACACACACACACAAACACACACACACAAACACACACACACACACACACACACGCACATATATATATATATATATATATATATATATATAAACACCCAACTAATTTCATATGCGAGAGGGGGTATGTGTGTGTGTGTGTGTGTGTGTGTGTATTAGCATATATATATCTTTGCGTGTGTGTGTATAATCACCCGAAATATTACATCATAATGCACGGACCCGAATTTGCAAAGTGCTCGTTCGCGTGCATCCAGTACCCCGGCCGAAAACGTGACGTCACAACCGTCTTTGATCCGGTAAGACGAACGCGCCCTGTTGACGTTCGTGATAATCCGGTCGTGGGAGAACAACAACACAGACCCGGCGAGTAGAGGATGTGAAGGAGAAAGGGGAGGGCCAGAGGATGTGAAGGAGAAAGGGGAGGGCCAGAGGATGTGAAAGAAGGAGAGAACGCGGGAAGATGTGAAGGGGAAGGGAGAAGAGAGAGAATGTGTAGAAAGGAGAAAGAGGGAGTGGATTAGAAGAGAGAAGAGAGGCGATGTGAAGGAGAAAGGGGAGGGCCAGAGGATGTGAAGGAGAAAGGGGAAGGCCAGAGGATGTGAAAGAAGGAGAGAACGTGGGAAGATGTGAAGGAGAAGGGAGAAGAGAGAGAATGTGAAGAAGGGAAAAAGTGGGAGGTGGATTAGAAGAGAGAAGAGAGGCGATGTGAAGGAGAGAGATGGTGAGAGGATGTGAAGGAGAAAGGGGAAGGCCAGAGGATGTGAAAGAGGGAGAGAACGTGGGAAGATGTGAAGGAAAAGGGAGAAGAGAGAGAATGTGAAGAAGGGAGAGAGTGGTAGGTGGATTAGAAGAGAGAAGAGAGGTGATGTGAAGGAGAGAGATAGTGAGAGGATGTGAAGGAGAAAGGGGAGGGCCAGAGGATGTGAAAGAGGGAGAGAACGTGGGAAGATGTGAAGGGGAAGGGAGAAGAGAGAGAATGTGAAGAAGGGAGAGAGTGGGAGGTGGATTAGAAGAGAGAAGAGAGGCGATGTGAAGAAAAGAGAGATGGTGAGAGGATGTGAAGGAGAAGGAGGAAGAGAGAAGATGCGAAGAAGAAGAAAGAAGAGAGGGGATGTGAAGAAGGTAGAAAGTAGGAGCATG
>BOPN01000570.1:71813-74313 GCA_017312705.2 Penaeus japonicus | reverse complement strand
ATATGTAATCGTATTTTTATCGTTATTATTTCTGTATTTTTTATTTTTTATTTTTTTTATATTGTTCCGTTGTTTTGACGGTTCCAGATATTGAGTCATTTGTCGTGTCTTTATTTTCCTCTTTGCTTCTCGCTCTCTTTCTTTCTTCATCTGACCTTCCCGACCTTGACTGTATCTTCCAGGTTATATCTTAGCTACTCCCTGCCCCCTCTCTCCCTTTCCCCCCCTTCCCTGATTCTCCCTACTCTAACCTCCCTCTTCTCTCTCCCTTCCACTCCCCTCCCTTGTACTCTCTAATCTACTTCCTTCTTTTTTCTATTCCTTACTCCCCTACACTCCCCTCTCCTCCCTATTCCCTTGTACTCTACTCTCCCCCACACTTCCTCCCTTCTTCCACTCCTGCCTCTCCTCTTTATCCTCTGCTTCCCTCTTCCCCACACTCCCTCTTCCCAGGTACACTCCCTCTGCCTCTCTTCTCCCCCTTCCGCTCCCTACTCCCCTCAACTCCCATCCCCCTTCCCCTCCCCCTCTACTCCCCTTTCTCTTCCCATCCCCCTTTACTCCCGTCCCCCCTTTACCTCCTCCCCCCTCCTCCTCTACTTCTCCCTTCCCCTTCTTCGCTCCCTCCGTCCGACAGGCAGTTTAGCCAGCGAGTCTCCGGGAGAAAATATCACGGCCTCTCTCTCTGGTGACGTATTGTGACTCCATTGGACACTTTTGTGACTGTAATGGTTTCGGATAACTCGGGGATGGAAGCGCGCCATTGTAGGGAAGGGGAATTTACGTCGCGTCGCCAGCCAAGTGCTATTTCTGGACCTTCGTCGCGGACCTCCGTCGGGACCTCCGTCGGGGGGTCTCGGAGCCAACGCTTCGTCGGGGCCTTCGTCGGGGCCTTCGTCGGGGTCTTCGTCGGGGCCTTCGTCGGGAACTCGGAGCCAACGCTATGTCGTCCCTTGCACCTCGAGGCCACAGGGACTAACCTCATTCGTCCAACCTCTTTTCGTGCTTAACTTTATATCTTTATCTCAACATACGTGGTCAACCCCATTGTGCTTAGGGTTTCCTTCTCCAAATCTTAGCTTTAATCAGCCTCTCAGCCCCCCCCCCCCCCCAACCCCACATAGGTGCAACCTCATTCCACCAATCCTTGTTTCATTCCACCTCTCTTACCCTTTCTCCCTTCCTTTCGCCCCCCCCCCCTCCTTACATTCATTTTCCTCCCCCCCCTTCCTTCCATTTCTTCCTCCTTACCTCCTTTCCATTCTCCCTCCCTCCCTGTCTTCCTCCCGTACCCCCTCGTTCGTTCGTTCGTTCCTCCCTCCCATCCTTCCTTCCCAACCCCCTTTCCTTCCTCCCAAAAGTCCCCCCTCCCCCCACTCCTTCCTCCCTCCCGGATCCTCCCCCCCCCCAGAGCCCCCACCCCCCCCACCCCCCGTCCTCCTGAAGTCTCACCCCCCCCCCCCCCCGTCCTCCTGAAGTCTCACCCGCACAGTAATTACAAAAACAACAGCGCCATATAAGGAAGTTGTTTTTGGCTCGGCATATCGGAGAAACCCTCGAGTCACACAGCTAACTAAAAGAGATACAAGAATTTAGTACATCATGAGCTGGCTTCTCCTTTTAAAAACGATGATTCAGGTGCACTTGGGGGGTGGGGAGGGGGAGGGGGCGCTTGGCACGTCGCGGCCATATACCTTTCTCTTTCTCTCTGTCTCTCTCTCTCTCTCTCTCGTCTCTCGTCTCTTCTCTCTTCTCTCTCTCTCTCTCTCTCTCTCTCTGCGGAAAGTGTGGTCGTATGGCGGGAGGTCGTTACCATTCCTGAAGACAGATATTTTAATGAAGATTCTAATCTTCCTTTCTCTTTGTTCCACATTTATACACACATGCACGCACACACACACACACACACACACACACACACACACACACACACACACACACACACACACACACACACACACACACACACACACACACACACACACACACACACACACACACACACACACACACATACACACACGCCCTTACATCCTATCAAAACATAACGCACGAAGTATAGCTCTCTTTTTCTCCCAAAGCGAAACCGGGCCTTTTGACGCACAACCATCTCGACCTTATAAGCTATAGTCTTAAATCCAAGATCCTGAGTCGGTCTACGACTTCTTAAATTACGTTAGTTTCGCTGTCTTCGGTGACTCTATATGGCGAGGGGAGGGGGAGGGGGAGGAGGAGGAGGAGGAGGAGGAGGAGGAGGAGGAGGAGGAGGAGGAGGAGGAGGAGGAGGAGGAGGAGGAGGAGGAGGAGGAGGAGGAGGAGGAGGAGGGGGGGGAAGATGAATATTTTATTACGAAAGACTCTTATCTGTGAGTCTTTTTCGGGCTTTGCGGAAAGGCATTATTTTTTTTTATCTCTCGATTGGTGATTTTTTTTTTTATCTGTCAGAGTTTCTAGGTATTTTTAGTGATTTTGGAAATTGGCGGAGGAGGTCTGTTTGGTT
>BOPN01000570.1:56813-66813 GCA_017312705.2 Penaeus japonicus | reverse complement strand
TTAAGCAGCCGAAGTTTTGCAATTAGCAACGGCGTAATCTACACCTTCAGTCTCTCTCTCTTTCTCTTTTTCTTTCTCTCTCACTTATCTCTTTCTCTTTCTTCTTCTTCTTCTCTCTCTCTCTCACTTTATCATCTCTCTCTCTTTCTCTTTCTTCTCTATCTTTCTCTTTCTCTCTCCCATCTATTTCTCTTTCTTCTCTCTTTCTCTTTCTCATACACACACTCTCTCATTCTCTGTCTCTCTCCCTCTCTTTCTTCTTTTTCTCACACACATACATTCTCTCTCTCTCTCTCTCTCTCTCTCTCTCTCTCTCTCTCTCTCTCTCTCTCTCTCTCTCTCTCTCCCTCTCTCTCTCTCTCTCTCTCTCTCTCTCTCTCTCTCTCTCTCTCTCTCTCTCTCTCTCTCTCTCTCTCTCTCTCTCTCTCTCTCTCTCTCTCTCTCTCTCTCTCTCTCTCTCTCTCTCTCTCCCTCTCCCCACTCTTTCTCACTCTCTCCCCCCCATTAAAAAGTCATGTATGAAATCTAACTTGTTGATACCAGCAGATAGAGCAATCTCTTTGAGATTATGAAATAAAGTCAAATAGTTGAGCCCAATTAAGTCACTATGAATATTGAGAAAGCAATTGTATCCGGAAAGTAAAGACGATAATCATAAACAAAAAGATAAATAGTTAAACAAAGACAAAACAGAATAGAAGTACGAATGCAAAGATAAGGAGGAACTTGACAAGCAGAGAGAGAGAAAAAAAAAATCATTACTGTCGAATGCAAGCATGTGCATTAACTTCAGCAAAGTATTTCAGAACAAGAAAAAAAAATACAATCTCAAGGACAACATCTATCTAGGTTTCAGAGCATTAGCCTGAGCTCGATAGACTTTTAGACATTTTCCGATAACTGATACGGACGGAGAGGTTTATGCAAATGAAGCCAATTGTTATTATAGGGAGCGACCTTTTCTTTAAGGGAACGAGGGGGGGAGGGAGGGTCCGTCGTGTTGTTTGTGTTATGTAGAGGGATGAGGGGTTGTAGTACCTTCCTAGCTATGTCTGTTATGTCTACTTGTTCGTATGTATATGTACGTACATGTATGTATTCATACATACATACATACATACATACATACATACATGCATACATACATACATGCATACATGCATACACGCATACATACATACATACATGCATACATGCATACATACAAATATACATACATACATGTATATATATATACATACATATATATATATATATATATATATATATATATATATATATATATATATATACACACACACACACACACACACACATCACTGGCCTAGTCCGTTTGTCTATCTTTTTGTTTATTCATCTTCATATTCAGACGTGCTTGACACTTTCAGTAATTTTAGGAAAAATAAAATCGAGGCTTGAAAAAAACTGACCTCCCTCCCGTTTTCTTTGAGAGGAAGAATGTTGAGGCTGTTGCCGTTTTATAGGCTCTGCAATGCAACATTCACCATGCAAGCTTGAACGAAGTCAAACGTAAGTCTTGACTGGCAAGCAAGAATATTTTAGTTGAGTGAAGACAACGAAAAAAAAAAAAAAAAATATCCGTATGATATTTTTGGAAAAAAAAGACAATATAATGAACTACAGGTGATATCTTTTGGGAATATGGTATCAGTAAAAAGTAAAAGAAAACTTAAACTGAAAATTTAGCTTTAATACACAGTGTCAATGTAAATACATAAAGCTTTTAATTAGGCTCTACAACAGGTAAATGGAGTCAAATAACCATCAACCTTATTGAAATAACCTACAGAAAAAAAAAAAAATCCCTTGAACACCATGCCAAAAAAAAAAGAAAAAAAAACCATGCCAAAAAAAAAAGAAAAAGAAAGAAAAAAAAATAATAAAAAATAAATAAAAATAATAATAATAAAAATAAATAAATAAAACTATAATTGATATGATACAGATCAATTTTCCCCTTAAAAAATACAAAGGACGAACAAACACATAAGCTAATAAATGCATTCCAAAAGAAAAAAGAAAAAGAAAAAAAAGACCAAGAAACCGTAAACTGAGCAGGATTTTGATAATAAAAAAGACTTCTTCACTAACTCGATGTTGTTTTGCTCCAACAGGGATCTGCGTCAGGCTTAATGTACCAGGTATGTATGTACCTAGGTAGCGCGAGGTACATGTAAAAGCTGTGTATGCTAATTAAGGAGGTGATCCATATTTTTGAAATGTCTTTTATCTTTTTTTTTTATTTCTTAGATTTTTTTTTATGCTGGTGATAGTGTACTGGACTTGCTACTATCATTTTTTTCGCTTTTTTTATTTTTTTATCTATCAGTCTGTCTGCCTCTGTATGTTTATTTATCTCACTCTCTCTTTCTGTGTAGTTATCCCTCTTTCTCTATTCTCTCTCTATCTCTCTTTCCCTTTTTATTTCTATTTCTCTCTCTCTCTCTCTCTCTCTCTCTCTCTCTCTCTCTCTCTCTCTCTCTCTCTCTCTCTCTCTCTCTCTCTCTCTCTCTCTCTCTCCCTCCCTCTCTCTCCCTCCCCCTCTCTCTCTCTCTCTCTCCCTTCCTCTCCCTCTCCCTCTTCTCTCTCTCTCTCTCTCTCCCCCCCTCTCTCTCTCTCTCTCTCTCTCTCTCTCTCTCTCTCTCTCTCTCTCTCTCTCTCTCTCTCTCTCTCTCTCTCTCTCTCTCTCTCTCTCTCTCTCTCTCTCTCTCTCTCTCTCTCTCTCTCTCTCTCTCTCTCTCTCTCTCTCTCTCTCTCTCTCTCTCTCTCTCTCTCTCTCTCTTTCTCAAGCCTGCTCTCAGTCCCTTTACAAACTTCCTCCAAAAGGCGCATGAATATGCATTTGTTAAAATAACGAGGGAAGTTCTGGCCGATGACTATTTTGATGCTTGAGTTTGATTTGCGACTCAAAGGAAGTTGGTAGATGCCTGTGTATGAGTTCTAAGTAAAGGAACGAAGTTTTAGATTATAGAAAAAAAAATAGAATGTAGAAGAACGATATTGTTTGAAGATACTAGAAGGAATCTATCGTAAAGCTTGAAAATGCATGGAAAAAAGTACGCGGTTTTGTCATCGTTATTTTCATATATATATTTTTTTTTCTCATTGATATTATGATTTATCATTATGTAAAAACGGAAAGTACTAACTTTTATTTATGGGAAATTCTGCGGAAACGCGTACTGTTCGGAACGTTTTTATTTATTTATTTTTTAAATTTGCATTAAAGCGAATAAACATAATAAAAGTTCTGTTTCAGAACATACTTTCGGTGGCGATTTGTAATGCAGATATTTTGTAGTTTGTTTTCGCGTATTTTTGGGTGCATAGTGATGAGTTTTGTTGTTATTGTTATGCTATCGTTACAGCGCGTTTTTCGTGTCTTTAATTTCTTGTAGACTCCCCCCCTCCCCCCCCAAGCCCATCTCAAGCCCATCACACGACCCCTCCACATCCCCGACGTACGTACACACACACACACACACACACACACACACACACACACACACACACACATACACACACACATTTTCCGTATAACACAACAGGGGTGTCGATGGAGAAAGGAGAAAGAGGGGAGAGGATTGAAGAGTGAGGGGAGAGGGGGGAAAGGAGAGAAAGGAAGGGAATGAAGGTAGAGGGGAAGGAAGGGGAGAAGGAGAAGGGTGGCCGATGGGGGAAGAAGAGAGAGGGGAAAAGGAGGATAGAGAGAGAAGAAGGGAGAAAAGAGAGAAGAAGCGAGGGAAAAGAGAGAAGAAGGGAGAAAATAGAGAGAAGGTAAAAGGAGGGAAGTGAGAGAAGAAGGGAGAAAGGAGAGAGAAGAAGGGAGGGAAGAGAGAGGGGAAGGGAGTGAAAAGAAAGGGTAATGAAGGGGAGAAAGAGTGGGGTGGCGATAGGTAAAGGAAAGAAGTGAAGAGAGACCGGAAAGAAGGGGAGAAGGAGGAGAGAGAGGGGAGAAGGAGGAATATAGACAAGGGTAGGAGAGAGAGGGGAGAAAGAGGAGGTGGCGATGGGATATATTAATTTTTTGAAATCGGTAACTTCGATTACATTTTGTGATCGGTAGTCGATTACTTATCGGTTACTTTCATCTGGAAATAGATCATGCTGGGGGGTGTTTGCAGAGCAGGAGGTATTTATTTGTGATTTTGGTGTAGTTTCTCTCTCCCTCTCTCTCTCTCTCTCTTTCTCGCTATCTCTCTCTCTCTCTCTCTCTCTCTCTCTCTCTCTCTCTCTCTCTCTCTCTCTCTCTCTCTCTCTCTCTCTCTCTCTCTCTCTCTCTCTCTCTCTCTCTCTCTCTCTCTCTCTCTCTCTCTCTCTCTCTCTCTCTCTCTCTCTCTCTCTCTCTCTCTCTCTCTCTCTCTCTCTCTCTCTCTCTCTCTCTCTCTCTCTCTCCCTCTCTCTTTCCCTCTCCCCCCCCCCCTCTCTCTCTCTCTCTCTCCCCTCTCTCTCTCGATCACTGAGAGATTTCCCGCTGTAATCAATGTAATCAATTGCAAGTAATCGATTAGGCCCACCACGAGGGACAGGTTGAGGCGAAGAAGAGAGAGAGAGAGTAAGGAGAAAAGAGGGCACGGATTAAGGATTCAGGATGCAGGAGTAATGATTGATAAGGGTAGGATAAAAATCACGCAGGTAAAACACTAATAAAAAAAGAAAGGAAAGATAATCACATCCTAATCGCCGATCCAGATTTCATCCTCTAATAATTAGAAATAATAATAACAATAAGACGAAGGACTCGGGTTGGGACCTCTTGTTGTGGGAGGGGGAGGGGGAGGGGAGGGGAGGGGGAGGGGAGGGGAGGGGAGTTTAAAGGAGGGGGGGGGGTGGGGGCGGGATTGACAGGGTGGGGTGGGGTGGGGGTCGAAATGGGGGAGAGGTGGGTCGGAATGGGGAGTGACGGAGAGAAAGCGGAGAAAGAATAGAAATAGAGGGAGAGAGATGAAGAGGCAAGAAAGAGGGAAAGATAAGAGTGGATAACAATAGGAGAGAAAGCGACGTAAAGAGAATAAGAAGAAAGAGAAGAAAAGAAACAGAATAAGAAAAAGGAGAGAAATAGAAAGAGAACTAGGAAAAAGGGAGGAAGGATAGGAAAGGGAGAAAATAAATTAATGGGAAAAAGAGGAAGGAATAACAAGAAAGAGAAGAAAGATAGAAAAGTATGAAAAAAGGAAAGAAAGGAAGAAATGCAAAGGGACAGGGAGAGGGAGAGGGAGAAGGAAGAGGGAGAGGGAGAGGGAGAAGGAGAAGGAGAAGGAGAAGGAGAAGGAGAAGGAGAAGGAGAAGGAGAGGGAGGGGAAGAGGAAGAGGAAGAGGAAGACGGAGAGGGAAGGGAGAAGGAGAAGGAGAAGGAGAAGGAGAAGGAAAGGGAGAGGGAGAGGGTAAGGGAGAGGAAGAGGAAGAGGAAGAGGGAGAGAGAGAGCGAGCGAGAGCGAGCGAGAGCTAGACCGAAAGCGAGAGAGAGAGAGAGAGAGAGAGAGAGAGAGAGAGAGAGAGAGAGAGAGAGAGAGAGAGAGAGAGAGAGAGAGAGAGAGAGAGAGAGAGAGAGAGAGAGATCGAAAGAGAGAGAGAGCGATAGCGATAGCGAGAGACAGAGAGAGAGATTTAAAAGAAAAACGCAACATTTATATGAAATCCAGACTTGATGAAATTAGGGGTTTCAGAAACACAAATATCGTGAAAAGACCGCAATCCAATTAGCAAATTCTGTGAACTTGTCTAAGGAGTTTTTTTCTATGTGTAAAAAAGGGGAAAAAATATTCCTGAAGGATTAAAAAAAAATAGTAGAAACTCATAGAAGAGGAAAGTGAGAGAGTGAGAGTGAGAGTGAGAGTGTGAGTGTGAGTGTGAGTGAGACTGTGTGAGTGAGTGTGAGTGAGAGTGAGAATGAGAATGAGAATGAGAATGAGAATGAGAATGAGAATGAGAATGAGAATGAGAATGAGAATGAGAGAGAGAGAGAGAGAGAGAGAGAGAGAGAGAGAGAGAGAGAGAGAGAGAGAGAGAGAGAGAGAGAGAGAGAGAGAGAGAGAGAGAGAGAGAGAGAGAGAGAGAGAGAGAGAGAAAGAAACAAAGAAAGAAAGAAAGAAAGAGAGAGAGAGAAAGAAAGAAAGAAAGAAAGAGAGAAAGAAAAAGAGAAAGAGAGAAAGATGAAGAGTTTGCGAGAGAGCGAGAGAGAGTGAGAAAGAGATGTAAAGAAGGCATGTTAGATTATGAGGTTAATTACGTCCTCGAAAGAATGAGTGAAGTGTGTGGTAATGAGATCCCAAGAACAGTGGGGGGGGGGGGAGCCAAGGGAGGGAGGAAGGGAGAGGAAGAGAAAGAGCGCGGAAGGATAACTAGATAGAGAACGAAGGAAGAAGATGGAGAGGAAGAGAGAGAGAGTAAAGTTAAAGAAAGAGGGAGAGAGAGGGGGGGGGGGAGAGAAAGCGGGAAAGATAGGGAAAGAGGGAAAGAGGGAAAGATAGAGAAAGAGAGAAAGATAGAGAAAGAGGGAAAGATAGAGAAAGAGGGAGAGAGAGAGAAAGAGGGAGAGAGAAGAAAGAGGGAGAGAGAGAGAAAGAGGGAGAGAGAGAGAGAGAGAGAGAGAGAGAGAGAAAGAAAGAAAGAAAGAAAGAAAGAAAGAGAGAAAGACAGAAAGAAAGAAAGAGATGAAGAAGAAAAATAGATTGCCGGCTAAGAGAGATTTATTGTGTACTGCAAAGTGGTAAGAAATTAACTATCAAGAGGAAATTAGTATTAATGATATTGAAAGATGTATTTAGATGTATTTAAACGAGATAATATAAGAATTAATGAGAAAACGTGAAAAATAAACGAGAACTATAAGAATAAACGAGAATTTACGAAAATAGATTAAAAGAATAAAATGAAAAGGGAAATATGAGAATGAACGAGAAGATTTGAGAATAAACGAGAAGATATGAGAATGAACGAGAAAATACGAGAATAAACGCGAAAGTATTTGATCAAGAATAGAGCCAAAGAATGAGAAAGAAAGGCCCATTAGATTAATGAGAAAACAGGAAGATATATAAAAGCAAAAATACTAATGAGAATATAGACAATAGATATACGGAGAGAGATAGACATAGAGATGGATGATGAAAGGACAACAATTGAGGTGGAAAGCAAAGAGATCAGGGCGCGATGGGAACTTTGGGAGGGGGAGGGGGAGAGGGGGAGGGGTAGGGTGAGGGTGAGGGTGAGGGTGAGGGTGAGGGTGAGGGTGAGGGTGAGGGTGAGGGTGAGGGAGAGGGTGAGAGTGAGGGTGAGGGAGAGGGAGTGGGAGAGGGAGTGGGAGAGGGTGAGGGTGAGGGTGGGAGGGGTGAGGGTGAGGGAGAGACAGAGACAGAGACAGAGACAGAGACAGAGACAGAGACAGAGACAGAGACAGAGACAGAGACAGAGACAGGAACACAGAGACAGAGAATGATAGTTGCAGAGAGACAGATAGATAGATAAAGAGAGAACGCGAGAGAGAGAGAGAGTAGGGAGGGAGGAGAATGAGGAGTAGTAGGAGGAGAGGAGAGAGCGAAGAGGGGAGAGAGAAAGGGGAGATGGTGAAGGAGAGTGGGGCGAGGGGAAGGAGGGAGTTGCAGGAGGAGGTTTAAAGAGAAAGGGTTAGGCGTGAGGAGGCAGCTGGAACGGCGAGCGAGATGGGGTCAGTTTAAGGGAGAAAGTTCACTGGGTAAAAACACACCGGCGGGGAGGGGGCAGGAGGGGGGAGGTGGAGGGGGGGGGTGGAGGTGGAGGGATGGGTGGAGGTGGAGGAGGGGGGAAGAATAAGAATAAGAAGGAGGGATAGGGTCCTGGTAGGGGGGGTTGGAAGAAGGGGGAGGGGTCTGAGAGTAGGAAGGATGGGGAGGGGGGGTGGAGGGGGGGAAGAATAAGAATAAGAAGGAGGGATAAGGTCCTGGTAGGTGGGGGGGGTGGAAGAAGGGGGAGGGGTCTGAGAGGAGGAAGGATGGGGAGGGGTGAGGTTGAGGAGGAGGGGGGAAGAAGAAGAAGAAGAAGGAGGGATAGGGTCTGGTAGGGGGGGGGGGTTGGAAGAAGGGGGAGGGGTCTGAGAGGAGGAAGGATGGGGATGGGGGGGGGGGGGAGGAGAAAGAGCGGTAGGAGGTTGAGACAGGGCGATGTATATCTGAAGTTTCTTTTTCGTCTTCTTCTTCTTTTTTTTTTCTTTTTTTTTAAGGCTTAGGCCAAGTCGAGAGAGAGGAGGATATCAAATATTTCGTTACCCCTCCCCCTCCTCCCCCGGCCCTTCCTCTTCGTTTGCTCCCAAAGGGGTTTCTGCCTCCTCCTCCTCCTCCTCTTGTTCCTCCTCCTCCTCCTAATCTTCTTCCCTGCTTTGCTGCTCCTCCTCCTTCTTCCTCCCCTTCTTCCTCTTCCATATTTTGTACCTCTTTCCCGACGTTTTGCCTATCCTCCTCCTCCTCTTTCTTCTCATTTTTCCTCCTCCTTCCTTCTTCCTCCTCTTTCTCATTTTTTTTTACTCTACTAACCACAACAGAAAGGAAGGAACCCACTTCGAAATCCTCGAGGGCGGGAACGGAACCTCCTCCTCCTCCTCCTCCCCCACCCCCTCCTCCTCCTTTTTTTCCTCCTCCTCCTCCTCCTCCTCCTCCACCTGGAAATGATCCGTACAAAAGACAAACACCAATGATCCGTTTACAAGAGGCAACGAAACCGTCAGAAGACCAACCCAGCCCTAAACAGACTCGTGTGTGTCAGTTTCTCAAGACTGTAGCGACGTATCTCACCTCTCACTTTCTTTATTAGCATTGATAGTCATCGTCGATTCACGTTTAGTTTTCCGGAGCTTAAATCTGGTCTTGTGTTATTATTGTTGTTGTTGTTGTTATTATTATTATTATCATTATTATTATTACGGAGCTTAACTCTGGTCTTGTGTTTCTATTGTTATTATTATTATTATTATTATTATTATTATTATCATTATTATTATTATTATTATCATTATTCGTTAGAGATTGGACTTGATTGAGTTATTTGGCTTGGAGATCTTGAAGATGTTGGATGCTGAGTGGATGTGGTGATGCTGTTTTCATCATCACTTTTTTCCTTTATGTAATTTATTGTTTTATTTATATATCCTGTAGAAAGAAAAAAAAAATCAAAGTCTTCATTTTGACAGAAAAATGGAGTCACCCATCATTTTTGAAAGGAGAACTTTTTTTATTTTACCTTTTTTTTTTTCTTCTATTTTTTTCGGAGGGGAGGGATAGGGGGGAGTACCTAGTATCTTTTCCGAGCCAGGAACGGAGTCGTAACGTTTATAAAAGTGGATTTATGTTTCCAGTTTTCTAAGTTTTACGACTAACCGACAGTGTTCTAAGACTTACTTCGTCGTATGGTTGGGGAACAAACTAGGTCTTGGGGAATTGAATGAAACTTAACCAAAGTAATGATTCGGTTTTGATTGAATAGATTGATTTTTTTTTTATAACGCGTTTGGTGTTTATATGTGTGTATGTGTGCATATGTATATAGATAGATTATATGTATATATATATATATATATATATATATATATATATATATATATATATATATATATATATATATATATACATATATATATATATATATATATATATATATATATATATATATATATATATATATATATATACATATATACATATATATATATATATATATATATATATATATATATATATATATATATATATATGTGTGTGTACGTGTGTGTGTGTGTGTGTGTGTGTGTGTGTGTGTATATATATATATATATATATATATATATATATATATATATATATACATACATATATACACACACACACACACACACACACATATATATATATATATATATATATATATATATATATATATATATATAAACATACATACAAACATATATACGTGTGTGTATATGTGTGTGTGCATTCGCATGAAAAGATGTAAGAGCGGCCAGCAAATTCAAGGA
>BOPN01000570.1:27500-33327 GCA_017312705.2 Penaeus japonicus | reverse complement strand
GAGTAAGATTGTGAGAATGAGACTTGTAGTTACAGTGTGTGTGTGTGTGTGTGTTTATTTGTATTTGTATTTGTATTTGTATTTGTATTTGTATACAGCGCACTACCCGCTCACTGTCTGTTCATCACCTGTGGGATGCCTACATTCCTGGCGACGCCGGGCAACTCATGCGTGATTGTCGATGTTTTTGTCTTCGGAATTATCGTTGTTGTTTTTTATTCTGACGCTTAACTTTTTATACGTATTTCTTGCAATCTTTCGACAGTAAAAGTGTTTAAGATACCACGAAAGATTCTTACTAGATTCGCCACACGATAATGTGATAGAAGGGGGGGGGGGGTGCCGTGTTTTCGTCGCTTCTCGGGCACCGGCGAAAGGGATTGATATAGCGACGATGTACACTGAGGCTCCGTCTGTACACTTAGTTCCCAGTTGATCGGTTGCAGCTGTTCACTGCTCTTGTAAACAGTTAAACAGTTAGTCACCCGCGCAGTGTACGGCCGGTAACACAGATAAAAGACCAAGTCACAGAGACAATACTACAATTAAGAACACCTGCTCGATACGCCAAACAGGTAACTGCCATAACTCTCAGTTCGTCATCACCGCAGAGCAACCCGTAATAACATTCGCATTTTAACAACACCTCTCATACAACGACCATCCATTATGTAATCTTGGAGGCTAAGTTGCTGTTCATTCCTGAAACAAAGGGCCTAGTTGTCGGAATGAACAGCGATCCACAATAACCAACCGCGGCAGTAATCGGCAGGCAACAATAGGTCTCTGACAGCAGGGCTTACCACAGCTGACAAGAACAATCAGCTGACGAGGAGAACAAACAATTCGTGCGAGATCCTCTTCCCAACTTTTCCATTTCTCCGTTACCTCTTCCTCCCCGTTTTCTTGTCTCCTAGTCTCTCTGCCTCCCTCTTTCTTTTACCTCCTCTTCGTCTCCTTCTTCCGCTCTCTCCGTTTCTATCCCTCCTCCTCCACCTCCTTCCTTACATCCCCTTTCTCATTCTCATTCTCCTTTTTCTTCTCCTCCTCCTCCTCCTCCTCCTCCTCTTCCTCCTCTTCCTCCTCTTCCTCCTCTTCCTCCTCTTCCTCCTCCTTCTCCCTCCCCCCTTCCTCTCCTCCCCCCCCTTCCTCTTCTCCTCCTATTCCTCCTTTCCATATCCTCCTTCCCCTTCTCCACCTCCTCCTCCTCCTCCTCCTCCTCCTCCTCCTCCTCCTCTCTTCTTACTCCTTCTTCTCTCCTCTTCTTCCTCCTCCTCCTCTCCTCTTCCTCCTCCTCCTATCCTCTTCTTCCTCCTCCTCCTATCCTCTTTTTCCTCCTCTTCCTCTCCTCTTCCTCTCCTCTTCCTCCTCCTCCTCTCCTCTTCTTCCTCCTCCCCCTCCCCCTCCCCACCTCCTCCTTACCCTCCCCCTCCTCCTCCTCCCCCTCCTCCTCCTCCCCCTCCTCCTTCCCCTCCCACTTATCTTTCCCCCTCTTCCTCCCTCTTCTTCCTCCCCGTTCCCTCTCCTCCTCTTCATCCTTCTCCTCCTTCCCTCTCCTCCTCTTCATCCTCCTCCTTCCCTCCCCTCCACCTCCTCCTCCTTCCCTCCCCTCCACCTCCTCCTCCTCCTCCTCCTCCTCCTCCTCCTCCTCCTCCTCCTCCTCCCCCTCCTCCCCCTCCTCCCCCCTTTCTTCCTCTTCCCCCTCTACCCCCCTCTTCTTCCTCCTACTTCTCCCCCTTCTTCTTCTTCCTCCTCCTCCTTTTCATTTTCCTCCTCCCGTTCTTGGTCTCCCTCCTTTCCATTTTCCTCCTCCCGTCCCTCCTCCCCCTCCGCCTCCCCCTCTCCCTCCTCCCCCTCCGCCTCCCCCTCTCCCTCCTCCCCCTCCGCCTCCCCCTCTCCCTCCTTCCCCTCCGCCTCCCCCTCTCCCTCCTCCCCCTCGTTTATATTCAGGAGGCATAGTCAAGGATAAACATCATCCTGGGTGCGGTTATAAGTTTGCAAGCGCGGTCATTCTTGCGTCCGTGTTTCTCCACCTGTGCAACGGAGATATGCAGATGATCCCGGTGTGTGTGTGTGTGTGTGTGTATGTGTATGTGCGCGTGTGTGTCAGCGGGGTCGGGTTGACACTGACCTTGCGGCCGACTATTCTTGGGTGACGTCATTCCTCTTCCGCGGACTTGAGGAAGAAACGTGTTGATGTGAATTCTATTTATTCCTTTGCTTCCTTTTGGATCTTTTCTGTTTTTTTTATCTTATTCCTATTCTTGTTGTTATTATCATCAACGTTGTTGTTGATTTATCATCATTGTTATTACTATTATTATTATCATTATCATTATACTTTTCTTCTATTCTTCGTTTTCTTCACATGTATGTTTTAAAATCTGATTTGTATTTTATTCTTCATTGTGTATTTTTCTTACCCTCCCATTTCTCTCTCGTTTACCTTTTTTCGCTTTTTCCTCCTCTTTCTTTCCACTTCTACGCTCTCCTCCCTCTTGCTGCTCCTCTCTCTCTTCTTCAAGCCTTGCCCCCTCCTTCCTTTTTTCCTTCCTTCCTTCCTTCCTTCCTTCGTCATATCTTCTCCCCTTCCTTCTCTTTCCTCCTCCTCTGTTCTCTTCATTCTCCTCTTTCCTCATCCCCTGTTCTCTTCATCCTCCTTTTGCCACCCCCTCTCTTCTCTTCATTCTCTTCTTTCCTCTTCCTCTCTTCTCTTCATCCACCTCTGTTCTCTTCATCGTCCTCTTTTCTCTTCATCCTCCCCTCTTCGCCTCGTCCTCCTCCTCTTTCCCCCCCTCCTGCTAATATTTCCCTCCCGTCATTCCATCATCTTTCTTTCCCCTCTTTTAATTCCGCTGCCATCTCGAACAATACCGACGGATGTTGAGTACGGAAGTGACACACATGCTTTTTTTTCCTCATCGCCTGAACAGCTGGAGATATATCATTTTCAGTATAGATGGTGACGGTGCTAGTCTCTCTTGTCAGTCGGTTTTCTCTCTCTCTCTCTCTCTCTCTCTCTCTCTCTCTCTCTCTCTCTCTCTCTCTCTCTCTCCCCCACCCTCCCTCTCCCCTTCCCTTCCACGTCATCTCTAAGTTTATGTTCGTATTTGTAATAGAATGGAGGTACAAATATTTTTTTTTAAATCTTTATGCTTAGGCCTTTATTGAAATATAGGCCTACATGTGATCAGGATACACACATCAGACACAACCGATAGAAATATACGAGTTGATCGATCTTTAATATCGTAACGGAAATTGCAACCTGTCGCGGTGCCTTCGGGGTCTTTATGGGCATCATCTTTAGACACAGGAAGCGGTGAACTGGTTTTATTTGTCAGTGTCGTCGTATGTAATGTTATGCTTCGCATTTGTGTCTCGGGCGGAAGGTGACGCCATCTTGTCGGATAACGTCGATTTTTTTTTCTTTTTATCCTGAATGACCGTGGATATGCGATTGTTTTTCTATTACTTGGATTGTGAATCGGGTTGCGCGTGGATTTTCTTCCGATAGAGGTGATTGTTTGCGAATTGGTACGACGTGCGATGAAAATGCGCTTCGAATTGTCGTATTTCCCCCGGCAACGGCGATTAGCGGCGCTCCGATTTCTCTCCCTCTCTCTTTTTCTCTTTCTTTCTCTCTCTCTCTCTCTCTCTCTCTTTCTCTTTCTCTCTTTCTCTTTCTCTTTCTCTTTCTCTCTTTCTCTCTTTCTCTCTTTCTCTTTCTCTTTCTCTTTCTCTTTCTCTTTCTCTTTCTCTTTCTCTTTCTCTTTCTCTTTCTCTTTCTCTTTCTCTTTCTCTCTTTCTCTCTCTCTCTCTCTCTCTCTCTCTCTCTCTCTCTCTCTCTCTCTCTCTCTCTCTCTCTCTCTCTCTCTCTCTCTCTCTCTCTCTCTCTCTCTCTCTCTCTCTTTATTGGTGTCATGGCGCATTAGCTCTTTTATTTATTTATTTTTTATTTGTATGATTTTTATTTATTTTCTTTATTTATTTTTAAAAATCTTTGACTGAACTCCTTGGCATTCCGTCCGCCCACTTTGTTGTGCTCTTTGTATCTTCACACTCGGGGTCTCATTGGTCGGACCTGCACGTTCGCCCCCTCCCGCCCTCCTTTTTATGCAGCGTCTTCCGTGTGCCCGCATTCCCACGCCCAGATCCACCTTTTCTCCCTCCCCTACTCTCTCTCTTTCTCTCCCCTATATCCCCCTTCTCCCCCTTCTCCCTCTAACCTGTTTCCCCCTACCTGTTTTTTCCGTTTTCCTTCCTATTCTCTCTTTTATTCCCTGCTCTCTTTCCCGTCTTTTCGGTTTACTTTTTCTACTCTTCTCATCCCTGTCTTACCCCTCCTTAACCCCCCCCCCCTCACTTTTCCATGCCCCCCCTTTCCTTTCTCATCCCCTTCTCATCATCTCCCTCCCCTTCCCCCTTTCCGCCTCTTTCCCTCCTCTTCCCCCTTTCCCTCCTCTTCCCCCTTTCCCTTCTCTCCCCCGTGTCCCTCCTCCCCTTTTCCTGCTCTTCCCCCCTTTCTCTCCTCTCCCATCCCTCCTCTTCCCCCTTTCCCTCCCTCCTTACTTTGTTAATTTCCCCCATCTCTCTTCTGTCAATCTCCCCCTTTTCCCTCCCTCCCCTTCTCCTATTCCCTCCTCTCCTCCCCTTCCCTCGTCTCCTCCCCCTCCTCTCCCCCCCCTATCCCTCCTCTTTCTCTCCCCCCCCCTCCACCCTTGCTTCGTACCCGCTCGCCGTCGTGGTAGATGGAAGCGTCTCGGAGATACACCCAGATGATTTATTGACGTCTGTTATCGAAGGATCGACGTTGTTTTTTTTATGAAATAAAAGAAATATGTTGATAGAATATTTTTCTGATATTTAATTCATTTTTTTACTTTTTTATTGGTTAATCTTTTTTAAATATATTTATCCACTGAACCGCATCGGATCGCCCATGTATTGTGTCATTCTAATGAACTCTGTCGCGTCTTTGTGGTCATTGTAGCTGTGACCACTCGCGGTCTTTAATGGAGCCCTTAATGGCGGCTAATAAGGTTAAACGTTCCTCCCATTTCAGTGTTCAAATAAGTCGTTAATCCACGTTCAGTTCCCCGACCCCCGTGACTTGCCTGCCGGTGCACCAGAGGGAAGCCAGGTGTGAACGGCACAATGACTGGCCGATTCGGGAAAAATTCTCTTCCTCCCCCCCCCCCTCTCTCTCTACCTTCCATCCTCCCTACCCCCCACCCCCTCTTTTCTTTCCTTCGTTTCCGTCTTTTCACCTCGATTCATCTTGGCCGACCGACTGGCTTGTCGTTGTTCCTTTTTGAAAGAAAGTCTTCGCAGCTGTCTACGTCTGTCGCCGCCGCCGACGCCTCCATCATCGCCATCCCAAGCTCCCTCGTCTTCAGGGAAAAAGAGTCGCCGGGCGTACCGTTGGCGCTCGTCTCCGCGGCATTTCGCACACGCCGTCGCCACGTGTTTCCTCGTGACTTGCCTCTGGTTACCGCGGTCCGGTCCAGTCCAGTCTTGGCTTTCCCTTGCCCCTCGCCCGCCGCCTTAACTTGGAGGGTATAGTGATATGGAGATCCCCCCCCCCTCCTCTCTCTCTCTCTCTCTCTCTCTCTCTCCCTCTCCCTCCCTTTCTCATCCCCCTTCCCCCGCCTCCTCTCTTTCCCTTCATTCATCCCCCTCCCTCTCCTCCCTTTCTCATCCCCTTTTCTCTCCCCCTCCCCTTCTCCCTCTACTCCACTCCCTTTCCCTCTCCCTCCTCATTTTGTCCCTTCCAAACTTCCACCCCCGTTCCATCCAAAGGGCCTCCACCACACACGAACCGCTG
>BOPN01000570.1:17500-20000 GCA_017312705.2 Penaeus japonicus | reverse complement strand
ACACGTACAATCACACACACAAGCACACGCACAAGCACACGCACTCGCACACGCACTCGCACACGCACTCGCACACGCACTCGCACTCGCACACGCACTCGCACTCGCACTCGCACTCGCACTCGCACTCACACTCGCACTCACACTGTGTGTGTCTGCGTGCGATTGTGTCTGTGTGCGTGAAATCCGGAAAGAGTGATAAATAATGAAGTAGTGCTACAGAAAGACGACGGCACACAGAGAAAGAAAGAAAGCGGGACACAAACATAGCAAGAAAGGCAGACAAAGAGATTTCATTAGCTATTATTAAACTTTACAGTGTGTGTATGTCTGAAGATGTGAAATGGGATTTTCATGACTCACAGTTCTGAGAGTTCTCTATTACCGTTATTATTGTCATTATTATTATCATTATTGTTATTATTATTATTATTGTACTTATTATTACATTTACTCTGTGCGCGCACGTGTGTGTGTGTGTGTGTGTGTGTGTGTGTGTGTGTGTGTGTGTGTGTGTGTGTGTGTGTGTGTGTGTGTGTGTGTTTATTTCTAATAGTTTTGATTGTTATGGATTATCGTTGCCGTCCTTATTTTTATGTGTGATGGCCTCACTCGTGCGGTGATTATTTGTGTTCATAAATCCAGCGTGCTGTGGGTGTTCAACGCTCATGATTATTTATCGAGAACGAGAGGCTCGGAGGCTGACGCGCCGGTCAGAAAGGTGTAGGTGTGTTTACTTTTTGCGTCACGGGACTCATGGGTGCCAGGAGGTGACATCATCTCTCTCTCTCTCTCGTCTGTCTGTCTGTCGGTAGGTCGGCCGGTCTTGTCTCGCCTTTCCTCTTTTCCTCTTTTTTCTTCTTTTCTCCTCTCTCTCCTCTCCCTCCCTCCCCCCTCTCCTTACCCCTCTCCTTACCGCTCTCCTTACCCTCCCTCTCCCCCTCTCTCTCCCTCCCTCCCTCCCTCCCTCACCTCTCCCTCCCTATCCCCTAATCCCTTACCTCTTTCCTCACCCTCTCCCTCTCCCTCTCCCTCTCCTCCCTCTCCTCCCTCGCCTTCTCCCTCCTCCCCCACCGTCCTCTCCTGTGTGGTGATGCTTGAGGTGCTGACGTCAAAACAGGTCGAGTGATGAGTAATGACATTGGCGCCGCTAAAACCGTTCTTTCGGTTTGTGGCTCATGTGTGGTGTATTTATCAAAGGACTACATGTCGTGTTATTGTTTGTTTTGGGGTCTTTATCTTATCAGTGTAATGATGTCTGATGGTGAGTCATCGCTTTGTCGTTTTATATATGTATATATATATGTATATATATATATATATATATATATATATATATATATATATATATATATATATATATTATATGATATGATATATTATAAGCATTTTCCTCTCTTTCTATATCTCTTTCGCTCCTCAAACGCCCATACACGTAGACGGACACACCCACAACGCACGAACGCACGCATTTTTTTTTTCTTTTTTTATATTCTTTTCCTGTTTCCATCCTTTCTCATGCCTTATTTTTCTAAAGACTTTTTTGTCTCCTCTTACCTCCTCTCCTCCCCCCTCCCTCTCCTTCTCCCTTCCCTCCCCCTGTTCCCCTCCCCTCCCTTTCCTTCCCATCCCTTCCCTTATATCCCCGGTCTTTAGTCTTCCGCCCCAAAACCCCTTTTTATTTCCTATATTGGCCTCTTCTTTTTTTCCTTTAGTCTTTCTCCCCCCCCCACCCCCTTCCCCCTCCCCCCTCCTGTATATTTTTTTCACTTTTCATTCTCCGTTAATTAATGAAGTCCGGTGAGTAAATGAATGAATGAATCGGTGTCTGGGAGCGAAATATTTGGAATTTGATTCGATTTTATTTTTCCTTTTTGTGGGGGGTGGGGGATGGGGGGGGCGAAGGGAGCCACGCCCAGTCTCTGTCGAGTTGATGACTGATTCACCCTCAGGAAGTGGGCCTTTTTTCTTCTCACTTTTGTTTAAATTTAAGAAGAGTAATCATCATTTATTTCAGCATTCAGTTAGCGTATATATGTGTGTGTGTGTGTGTGTGTGTGTGTGTGTGTGTGTGTGTGTGTGTGTGTGTGTGTGTGTGTGTGTGTGTGTGTGTGTGTGTGTGTGTGTGCGCGAAGCAGCGCCTATATAAATTCTTTCATGCGTTTATTTGTGTGGGTGTGAGTGTAAGTATGAGTTTGTGTGTGAGAGTGAGACAGACACAGACAGACAGACACAGAGAGAGAGAGAGAGAGAGAGAGAGAGAGAGAGAGAGAGAGAGAGAGAGAGAGAGAGAGAGAGATGAACTAAGAGGAAGAAGGATGCGGGGAGACAAAGAAACAGAAAAAGGGTTGGAGGACTTATACAGACGTCGAGCGAGACAGGGGCTTGTTTGTAGTGAATTGATGTCTCAGAGCTGTCCTTGTTCAGGTGATAAGCCTTTTTTCGTGTTCATCTTCTTCCATTTTTTATCGTTATTTTTTTCATCCTTGTCATCTTTTTT
>BOPN01000569.1:434921-439921 GCA_017312705.2 Penaeus japonicus | reverse complement strand
GGAAGTTATACATATCTAATGTCTGTTTTACTCAATTTTTATGAATGAAAAGCAACTAAACAGTCTTACCACCTGTTCAAAGGAAGATTCTGCTTAAATTCTCAAGATCATCTATGCTATAAGTCACTTAAACATTTTGGATTAAAGGTCAGCAAATATGAACCTTTACTCATCTAAAGAAAAAGGCAAATTTGTGCTTCAACTGCAAGCTTATATGATACATTAACTTTAAAATAAAGCAGAAGATAATGTACAAAAAGACAACATGCTAGATCAAACAGAAAAGTGTCAGTTCACAAAGGAATGCATTCTTTCATGGACCCTTAGTAAGAAACAAAACAGCAAATTCCTTCTTTGGTTCTGTCAATGAATTTAAATGAGAGAGATACATATTCAAGTAACACAACAGGTGAAATATGAAGTCATGCTTGATGTGGACATAAATGCACTTATATCAGCAATAATATCCCTGACTAAGTAAAATGCAATTCCAAAGACAGATAGTCGTAAAGGTGTTGAATTTCTTTTCTATCATATTTCCACCTTTCTGCATTGATCCATATAACTATTAAGGAATTGTTAAAAACACAGGGATAAGATCTTAAATTAAATGTATAACTATGCATATCTACTATGCCCTCAATTCATGTAACAGTTTGAAATTATAAAAATATAGCTTTAATATAATGAAACAAAATGAGGTGCATATTGCAGACAAACATCTCTCCAGCCACTAAAGTCTTGCTTGTCTAACCAAATTCCATTAACAGATGTTATTTCTTTCTATGAAAAGAGAAAGAAAAAAATGGACAATTCAAAATATTATAAGAAAAAAGAATGTTTTATATAACTTACCAGAACCACTAACCATCTTCACAACACTTAACAAACAAACCTTAACTTCTTGACAACATTATGATACTTGAAACAGAATTGCTACTGGCTGTATAAACATATATAGTGGGTATTAGTATGTCTGCTTTAATGTTTTCATTTTGTGCATTTGTCTCTATGTCCTTTCAATAAAGAATGATGAAACACCATTTACCAAATAATGAAATACAGTTCCAAAGAATGAGAGAATTATTAGCAATGAAGTTGCAAACCTCAAACCATGATAACAACTTTGCTTTGCACTTAGCCATAACAATCTTTTATAAATGATTCACTTTTTTGAGGGGGGTTCTTCTAAGTGGAATTCTTGCAGCATTTCTTCTTTATCAAAAAAATCCATGGATAATGAGGCAATTTCACATCCATTACCTTTAATTAATGTATAGAAAAATATGCATCATACATTCTTTCTTCCTTTTTTGCAACGATTCCTACATAAGAATCAAGTCAGAATGTTTCCAAAAGATTTGAAGTGCATTCAAGTTTTCTAAAAGTACAAAGCCATATCAAATCTAGTGTTGTCTGAAGGATCAAATATTTGTCAGTTCCAAGCGCTTTTACAACTCTCAAATAAAATCTTTTCCTTTCATATTTCGTTCCCAAAGCATTCATTTGAACTTCTTAAGTCAATATGGTGCAATATATCTAAGTCAAAGAGCCCACATCTAACATGCACATTTTCACTTGCTTACAGGATCTCCTTACACTGGTTTCACTTCCATGGTGCTCTTGTGGGATAGCCAGATAATTTTCTTTCCTCCGCTTCTTCATGTGAACCACACACACCATCTCTCCAACACAGAAAAAAAGCACAATATTCCTACCAATCTAAATTTCTCTTGGCTCACCAGTGCAACAACTTGCGAGTGAGAGCTAAATCTCACCATGCAACTGCTCAGTGTGGGTTTGATAAGCCTCCTCTTCCTCACCGATCCTACCAGTAACTTCACCGTTGACTCTCATTGAATACGAAACTCCTCAGCACGGCTGTAGTCCTTTTAGTCAACACTTCATATAGCTAATGTCAGTCATCTCTATATTCAAGGCTCTTTATAAATGTTTGATCTATGATGCTAAACTCATGACCTTATATTACAACTGATGAAACAAGTAATATATTCAACTGAAGCAGTTTTAAATGTACCAGTAAATTAACTAACTTAGTGCATGGCGCCAACATATTGCTCATGGCCAAACATTTAATGATTCTATTTTCTTGTTTGTTTGTTTTTAATTCTGTTAAGCAGTTAAAGATAAACAAAAATGAACAAAACAAATAAAAATAAAATCCTCTAAAGAAAGTCATTAAACCTTTAGAATTAAGTAGTTATCAGAGTTGAAATATGAGTCACTGGTTATTTTTATTCATCCATATGTACCTCTACTTTCTGCCATAGTCCTTACCTACAATGCCTCTATGGGCTAAACGATCCAACCATAATATCAAATAATATCAAAGGTATAAAAGTAACATTAATTTCTGGAATGATTCTGTTAACACTCTATGGGCTACTAAAAAAAAAAAAAAAAAAAAATCTTGTTCATATCTAGAATTATATCAATTACTGTTAATCATCTCCTGGTAACATATGATACATTGAAAAATTAATAACCTGTTAAATATTAAATGATAAAGATCTTTTTTGAAGTTATAAAAAGATAATAGAGAGAACACATTCTTTTAAAGATTCAAATGAACTAATACATCTAAATCAATCAAAAAGTATTTAACAATTATTTAGACTACTTTCGGTAGTTATTAGGCAACAAAAAGAAATTTTAATTTATTTCACCTGTAAATACATATTTTCTTGCTGCTTATTTCTAGGCTACAAACTACCCTACTCTTATCTTTGTTAAATTAATTGTACATTGGTAAAAAATCATGCCTGAGCTAAACAAAATGTAATTCAGAAAACAAAAAACATGTCCCAAGTAATCGTGAAGCCTCGCCTGGTTATACCATATTCAACAATAATACAAACACCTGTGACAACACTCAAGACACTAAGCATATCCAGTAGCTTTAAATCAAACAACAATATTCAACTGTGATGGGAAAGAAAATCAACTGTGATGAAAATAAATCCAATGGACACACGTGAGGAAATCCAAATTTCTTTGCCATGAATATATGAAACCTTCCCATATCCTTGCCATGCATACTCTTCAAAAGAAGCAGTGTTATAACTTGTCTGGATTACTTTTACTTCTGCAGTTCCTATCTTACACCCTGTTTAGGAGCAAATATTCTACAATTATCACATAACCTTACTTGATGAAACAGTAACAGACATGTATGACAATGTTATCTATAATATAAATCACAATTTTGAAAAATATGCAATAATGTGAACAGTTTTCCAAATCAACTGTGTTCAGCTCATAACAACTTATTTCACTGCTTGGTCAATACGATCCTTCTGTGGAGTTATAATGAGAACAACTAATTCTAGAGTTGATGCTTCAGTGGTATGAAGGAGTGAACCTGATCATGATTGATATTGGTAGATGAAAGGATATGGCTCGAAAAGATATCTTGACCACACACATTAGTTGATCAGAATCAGTGTTGCGTATGAGTTTCAAGGGCTCGACATATTGGCAGTGTCCTTTCAGAGCACGAAGATCTGGTGATGATAGGAGAGCATGTTCTCCACGAAGAGGTTGATGGGAGCAATGGCATTCAGGGACATCTGGCCTCCCCGTGGCCACACCAGATTCGGCCCAAAAACAACCGCCAAGTTACTGGCTGTCATCTTGTTCAAGTCACTGCGATCCATTACCTGAGAAGAAGTTGCCAATTTAGTGATAAAAGATACTATGATCAAGAATTCCTGCTAGATTCTAGATACAGCTTTACAATGAAGAAATAGTGAAAAGAACATTTAAATAACAAAATTTTAACATATAATAAATTAAGATATCTTGCTATTTTGACATAGTTTATTGATTAGGTTTTATGTAATAATTCTGAATACAATGTGTTTAAGCCTGTTTCAAACAATATCATTCCTTCTCCTACTCAGACTTTTTTCAATCTTGCTTAAATACAGAGTGGACAAAAATGAAGACTTTAGCCAAGATGACTGATTAGAACTGAATTATAGAAACTTAGAACTTCAAAATGCAAACTTAATACACTTACAATAATAGTAAAAATAAATATCAGAGAAGGTACTGATGTGCTTTCTAACCAAATACAATCCTGAAGGTCTCATACCTACATGGTGGAGATTATCTTCCTTAATCCCTCCAAGATTGGACCAGCAATTACATTTCATTTTAATGGTTGCAATACAAGTCTTAAAAACAAAGCAAAACCTGACATGTTCCCAGATTAAAAATTAAAATGTGAAGGAGATTATTAACATGAACTTAATTATTTTACCTTCGACAAGAAGTTAACAAGGAACTTGAGAACGAGGTAGTTGTCCTCCGGTAACTTTTCCAGAAGAATCTGTTTGATGCTGATGAGGCGCTCACTCTTACTCAAACCTGGAAATATTGATGAATTAAGATACAAATATGAAAAAAAAGGACCAATTTGTGAACTTAGACAATCAACATCCTTATGTCCTTTCTCCAAATTGCCCATCCAAAAGTATCTTAAAAGGAAATAATGATAATAATAATAATGCATATTCTAATAACAACAAAGCTGACAGTATGCTAGACTTGGGTTTAGCATACCTTAGACTATTCTGTCAACTTATTCTACTTTCTTTGACTAAGCATAGGTTTCGGTAGTTATGATATAGCAAAGTTAAGGTGAGTTATATAAAAATACAGCATGGTTATCTTAAGTAGTTAGCATTGTATATGAGAAGTTTCACTGTTTTCTTTAATTAAATGTATCTTTACTGAGGTGCAGTACCTTAGAGAATGTAACTATAGGGTGTGGTTTAGTTTAATAACATAGATACGATTTTGAAATTGCAGCATCATTAATTAGCATTAATGAGGCTAGATTAAGATTAGACATGGATAAATTTCATATATACATTGATGCAGCAAAGACAAATGAATTTAGAAGAGGAAAAAATGAAAATTGGTTAGATGACATGAATTCAAGTTATGTAACATCTGATTTTTACTATCATGAA
>BOPN01000569.1:404921-414921 GCA_017312705.2 Penaeus japonicus | reverse complement strand
ACACTGTACATAGTTCACTGTACAATACGTAACGAGAGCACTCCCACCCGCCTCGCTTTCAGTCCCCGTAAGTATGCCTAAAGAGCAGACTCACGGTAACTGACCCCCTTCCTCCGTGCACCTGTCGCCGCCGCGTCGAGGGAGCGCTGCCTTGGAGGAGAGATTTGGGGTTAGTGGGAGGGAGAGTGGGAGGGGGGGAGAAAGGTTGGGGGAGAAAGAGGGGGGGTTAGAGGGAGGTGGGCGGAGAGAAAGAGAGTGAGAGAGAGTGAGAGAGAGAGAGAGAGAGAGAGAGAGAGAGAGAGAGAGAGAGAGAGAGAGAGAGAGAGTGAGAGAGTGAGAGAGAGAGAGAGAGAGAGAGAGAGAGAGAGAGAGAGAGAGAGAGAGAGAGAGAGAGAGAGAGAGAGAGAGAGAGAGAGAGAGAGAGAGAGAGAGAGAGAGAGAGAGAGAGAGAGAGAAGAGGGGCAATGGGCATATGGTGAATGACCGCAAATGTCGCCAAAGTTACAACACGAAATTGCGTGGGAAGAAAGGCGACCATTCTTTGTGCCAAACAAAGAGTGTGTGCGTGTGTGTGTGTGTGTGTGTGTGTGTGTGTGTGTGTGTGTGTGTGTGTGTGTGTGTGTGTGTGTGTGTGTGTGTGTGTGTGTGTGTGTGTGTGTGTGTGTGTGTGTGTGTGCGTGCGTGCGTGTGTGTGTGTGTGCACGTGTGTATGTGCATGTCTGTGTGCGTGTTTTTTCGTGTACATGTGCGTGTGCCTATGTAGTCATATACGTGTATGCCTCTACGAATGTAGATAATGTGTACAAAACCTACAAAAATAATATCTGTTTATAACAATAAAAATCAAGGTCAAGCGAAGGCGGAACTAGTCATCCAGAACCTTTTCCCACGATAAGCATCACAAGACAGCAATCAACTCAAGCATAATAAGAGTTGGAAGGTCAAGGTATTGCCGCAAACGCATCAACAGAATCATACAAAAAGGCATACATACATGCACACACAGTAAATACAATATAAAAACGCACATGACGTACACATTTATGCAAACATACCATGTAAACATATGTATACACACATAAACACACACACACATACATACATACATACATATATATACGTACATACATACACACACGCACATATATGTATACATACATACATACATACATACATACACACACACACACACAGATAGGAATCCAACCGCCACACAGTCACTCCGACAGTCAACAGCAAGGAAACAGCGACAGCCCCTTCTCAACCTTACGTTTCGAAACAAGCAAACAAACGAATGAAAACCCCGACAACGGCACCACTGATAGCAACAACGGGAGAATATTCCCCTCTTCCCTTTAAAGAAAAAATGAACGAAAAAAAACAAAAAAAAACAAGAATAAGAACAAACTACCCTCACCTATGCCCTCCCTACCCCGACGCCCGACGCCCCACGCCCCATCCCCCTATTCCTCTTCCCATTTCATCGCCTTCTCTCCCTGTGGGTAAACCTTTTTTTCCCCCTTTTTTTCCTCTCTCTCCTCTTTCTTTCCTAAACAAAGCCAGTGAGCTCCGACGCCTGTACCTGGCGTGTCGACATTTATATTCCCGGGCGCATCCTCGTGTTCTACCTTTCTCTCTCTTTCTTTTTGTGCTTTTTATTCCCTCTTTCTCTTCCCCCCTTGTTTCTTTTTAGCCTTCTTTATGTTTTTTTTTTCTGTTCCTTCTTCAAACTCTCTCTCTCGCTCTCTTTCTCTCTTTCACTTTCTCTCTTTCTCTTTCTCTTTCTTTTTTTTATTTTTGCCTTCCCTACCTATTTACCTACCTACCTACCTGTCTATCCATCTATCATCTATCTATCTATCTATCTATCTATCTATTTATCTATATATATTTATTTATCTATCTATCTCCCTCCCTCCCTTCCTCCTTCCCTCCTCCTTCCTCCCTCTTTCCTCCTTCCTTTTTTTTTTCCTTTTTCCCTTCTTCCTTCCTCCTTTCTCCTTCAGTCCTTCTCTCCCTCTCTCCTCCGTTCTTCGCCTCTCCCTTCTCCTTTCCACTCCCCCCGAAACCCCACCGGAGCCGTATCTCTTCTCCCTCTCATTGCCTTTCTCTTCCACTGACCCGTATTCTTTGCGAACAAAATTTATGTTTACAGTGTCTTCCTCAACCTGCGTCTTCGGAGGCTGCTGACTTTGGTAGGCCTATTTTTTCTTCGCGGCCAATTATCGGCTTCCTTTCTCTCGTTTCTTGTATTATCTTCATTCCCATTGCCCTATCCTGCCCGTGCATTCAGCCACTCACCCACCTACTCACTCACTCACTCACTCGTACTCTCTCTCATTCATTCTCCCTCTCACTCCATCTCTCCCTCTCCTTATTCCTATTCCTATTACTATTACTATTCCTATTCTTATTCCTATTCCTCTTCCCCTTTGCCTCTCTCCCCTCTCCCCGTCTGTCCGTACCTCAGCCTCGCTCTCTTTTCCTCAAACGAAAAACGTTTATCCTCTCTCTTTCCCCTCCATCTCGCCAGAAAACAGGCATATCTCCCTGGTTCTGCAGGTGTTTTGTATAGCACTTTCTGTATCTTCACCTCTCTTTCCTCTGTTTCAAGAGTCTCTCCATCCAACTCACATTGCCACGGACTTTATCGACAGGCGAACAGAGAGCGATAACAACAACGGAAAAGGTTAAAAAATAAATAAATAAATAAATAAAATCGCGTTAGATTTTAACGGCTTTCCGCTCCCAACTTCACTCCCGAGCGTTGTGTGTTTGGCGGCAATAACCCAACCCATTAAATCCAAACTCAATTGCATTTATTCCATTTTCCAATCTTTATACCAGAAAAAAATATATGTATATCCCATTCCGACTCGCAGCCTGGCCTCCATTTATAGGCCTATGCCACTGTTTACCTGAAATTAATTTTCTCATAAGCCGTAAACTGTCTTCGATTATGTAGGCCTCGCCGGGGTCTGGGTCTCGCGGCGCCTGGCAGGATATCCGCTCCTGTAACGCATCCTTCAGCGCCACGTAATGCCTCTTCCGTCCGTTATTCGAATGGCAGAATGGACGCTATGCATTTGGCTGAGTAAAGAAACACAGACGTGCACACGCACACATACACAAACGTTTGGAAGACTGTACAAAGAGTGTGTGGAGATTGAAAAAAGTACATCTTTAATCGATTTCCCAATGCTTGACGTGATGTTTGCAACCTTTACTTTGTCGAAAGTTGACATATTTACATCTCCATGGTGTTCACTGGTCACAGAAATGAGAGATAACAGGAAGTAAAATAATAAGAATAAAAAGGAGGCAGAAATTGGGGAAAGAAGGAGAGGGTAACGAGAGAAAGGGAGAGAGAGAGAAAATGAAAGAGCGAGTGAGTGAGTGAGTAAATTGAGTGAGAGTAGAGAGAGAGAAAAGAGAGAGAGAGAGAGAGAAAAGGGAGAGAAAAGGAGGCAGAAATTGGGGAAAGAAGGAGAGGGTAACGAGAGAAAGGGAGAGAGAGAGAGAGAGAGCTGAGGCAGAGACACAGAGGTAAATAGAGATATGCAATCGAGCACACCGCCGGACTCGCATGAAAGAGACACGGAGATCACGAAGGTCGGAGCGACGGCCGTACCGACACGCGAGCGAGCGGTTGCGTCATCGCGGGCGTCATTCTCGCCGCTCGCAACAATGGCCGAAATCCCCCGTGAAAACCGACACTAAATCCAGGTCTCGCAAAAGTGTCCGATTTTACGCCATGTGTCCTGGTGTGGCAGTCATCCACTTGTCACCCTTCTCTATACCCTCACCCCTCCCTTTCCCCTCCCTCATCCTTCCCTTCTATCCCCTTTCCTCTCCCCATCTTTCCCCTCCACCTCCTCTCCTCCACCCTTCATTTTTTCTCCCCATCCCCAATCCACCCGCTCGCGCTAAATACAAGAGTCGCGGGCGTGTCTGTGCTAGTCAGCTGACCCGATTAACAATGACGCAATCGCCATGACAATAACTTTTTTTTTCGTCTATACCCTGTATCTAATTTTCATTCCGTTTATTGCACTGCCGTTATAAATACTCTGACTCTTTTGATGTGGTGATGAATGTTAAGTAACGTAATTACCATAAACATTGTAATATCACGTGTTATGTGATCCTTGATTGTAATAGATGCAAGATACTGGCAACAACAATAATGAAAATAACCAACATGAATAATACCAGTAAAACCATTAACAAAATAAGATAACAGCAACATAAACACCAAAAAAAATAAATCAGTAAAACCAACAAAATAAATGTAACAAAAATAGCAATAACAATCACGATGACGAGGGTATCCAAAATTAAACAAGACCCACAAAAAAGCCAACCTTCAAGTCACTCATCTGGCGAACAAAGTGAGCGTTAGAAGAAGAAGAAGAAAAAAAAACATATCCTCATACGCAAACGATATCCGCCAATAAACGCGAGAACAATGAACAAACCAGGAACAGCACTGCACTCGCACCTCAATGACATCATGACCTTGTGGCGCTGCAGGAACACGGACCGATAACAACAACAAAAATAATACCGAGGAAAGACTACATCTCGCGCGCTAATAACGGCGACCTTGAGATTCTAAAGGCACGTCCAGGCAATCCCATGAAAGAGAGTAGCCAATACGACCTTGGGAAGAGGAGAGAGAAATTGGGGGGGGATGGAGAGGGAGCGAGATGAAAGAGTGAAAGATAGGTATGGAGTTAGGTTTAGAGGTGAAAGAATGGGATATATATAATTAAAGGCGATAGATATAGGATTTTAAAAAATATATAATAGATCCATACACCGACAAATAAATCATAATAAAAAAATCAATTCCCCACAGATTACAGACTCAAAAAAAAAAAAAAAAACAAGATATCGGATTTCTAAAGCACATTACAAAAAATCACGTTCAAAACCATTTACATTCACCAGGGTTCACAAGCGCTCACTTCACGCTCGGAACAATGGCGGGTGCTTCAAGGGAACGCCAGAGTAGCGAGTCACCAGCGACATCGTCATCCGATACACAATGCTACCGCTCACCCGTGACGAGGTGTTACGCTGGCAAAAGAGGGCGAGAGAGAGAGAGAGTGAGACCTTGTCACAATAATGGGTGTACTGGTATGCTCGCACTAAAGGCTTGTAATGCACTAATGGCTATGTATTACAACGTATAAAAAGAACATATACGCACATATATGTATATGTGTGTATATGCATATGTATGTATAATATAATATATAACATAATATAATTTAATATAATATAATATGTATATATATATATATATATATATATATATATATATATATAATATGTATATGTATATGTATATGCATGTGTGTGTGTATGTGTGTATGTGTGTGTGTATGTGTGTGTGTGTGTGTATGTGTGTGTGTGTGTGTGTGTGTGTGTGTGTGTGTGTGTGTGTGTGTGTGTGTGTGTGTGTGTGTGTGTGTGTGTGTGTGTGTGTGTGTGTGTGTGTGTGTGTGTGTGTGTGTGTGTGTGTGTGTGTGTGTGTACATATATATGTGCACACCTAGACACGCACACACAATTTATAATATACCAGTATACAAACACAAAAGAAAAAAAATACAATATACTTAACCATATATCATAACACCAATCAAAATTATGCCTAAATAAACAAAACAAAGATATAAAGAAAGAGAGAATCCACGAATCCCCAAAATCAAAAAGTCATTAGTAGAGACATGACCGAGGGGAAACCACTCAGGTTAATAGTATCGGTGAGAGAAATGAGATGCAGTGACGTCACGACAGGTGGGCGTGGCTTCTTCTAACAGGTAGACATATCCCTCCCAGCCATCGTCCCCCCCCCCCCCTTGAGAACGCCCCCTTACCTTCTCCCCTAGGACCTTTCCTTCCCTCTCCCCTACCACCTCCCCCTCCCCCTCCCCCTAACCCCCACCCCACCGTTCCTTTAACAGTCAGCACATCCCGGCATCACCGCATATATTGTAATCTACTCATGCCTGCCAGCACTCCGGAGGGCATTAATTACCCATTAATTACCCACTCTGTATGCAAATACGAGAGCCCCGGCGTGCGTCAAAGACCTAGGCGGGAGGCTGGCCTACGTCGGCAGCGAGGGCGTTTGCGTCAGCTCGGAGGCGGCGATCGAGAATATTTAATGGGTGGGGGATGAGAATAGGGAAGGAGGGAGGGAGGGAAGGAGGGAGGGAGGGAGGGAGAGAGAGAGAGAGAGAGAGAGAGAGAGAGAGAGAGAGAGAGAGAGAGAGAAAGAACGAGAGAAAAAAAAAGAAAGAGCGAGAGAAAGAAAGAAAGAACGGGAGAAATAAAGAACGAGAGAAAGAAAGAAAGAAAGAAAGAACGATAGAAAGAACGAAAGAACGATAGAAAGAAAGAAAGAATGATAGAAAGAAAAAAGAAAGAACGATAGAAAGAAAGAAAAAAAGAACGATAGAAAGAAAGAAAGAACGAGAGAGAAAAAAAAGAGAGAGAGAGAAAAAAAAAGAGAGAGATAGATAAAGAAAGAACGAGAAAAAGAAAGAAAGAAAGAACAATAGAAAGAAAGAAAGAACGAGAGAAAGAGAGAAAGCAAGAACGAAATAAAGAACGAAATAAAGAACGAAATAAAGAACGAGAGAAAGAAAGAAAGAACGAGAGAAAGAAAAAAAAGAAACAACGATAGAAAGAAAGAAAGATCGAGAGAAAGACACCTCCCACCCCCCCAAAAAAAAAAAAAAAAAAAAAAAAAAACTAGAGCAAGCGAATGCGAAGCCGAGCGAGCGAGCGAGAGAGAGAGAGAGATGCGGGCACGAGATGGCCCAAGGGAGGGAGCGAGAGAGGGAAGGTGAGTCACAGAGGAGGAGGAGTCACCGCCCTTATAAGGAAGATGACCGGCCTATCGCACATCTTATCTCCTGGTTCGAGGATGCCTTACCTGCCGCAGCCAATTCAATTATACACTCGCTGCCGACACACTGTGTGACCGGCAGCCGGGAGATCGGGTTAATGGCGAGGTAGGTTGAGCGGTTGTGGATCGTAGTCTGGTCAAGAAGAGTCGAGGCGTTCGTTTTGAGATACGCAATGGTCGCAATGTTGCAGAGGGAGGCGAGGGAGACGTGGGATTGGTGACGGATTGGGTTTGGATGGGTGGTTTTTTGTGTGTGTGTTTGTTTGTGTTTTGTTTGTGTTACTTTCTCTCTTTCTTTTTCTCTTTCTCTTTCTTTCTTTCTCTCTCTCTCTCTCTCTCTCGCTCTTTCTCGCTCTCTCTATCTTTTTCTTTCTCTCTCTGTACACAAACATACATTCTCATACTTATATTGTCACATATAAACATACAGGTGGACGCATATACACAAACGGACGCACACAGACACACATTGAATCACATACACACACACACGCGCGCGCACACACACACACGCACAAACACACGTACACGCACACGCACATATATAGATATAAATACACACACATACATACATACACACACACACACACACATATATATATATATACACATGTATATATAGATATAATGTATAAAGATTCAAATACACCCATTATACGGTATTCCATTCCTTTGCCTCCAGCGCCTCCTTTCGCTCTGTTCTCCCTAATCTACCTCGTCCTTCTTCTTGTCCTTATCGACTTTTATTCAATTTTACGCCCTACGTCCTCCTATACAGGGATCCCTACCCAACCCCTTACCCCGTCCTGCGTGTTTCGGGGTCACTTTCCCTTTAGTTAAGTGAGTCTGCGGGAGGCGAGAGGGTGGGGGGCGTCACTCCTTATGGATGGACGCTTCCTCGGGCCATCACGCCCATTTAACAAGGTCGTGCAGCTTACAAGTATAAGTGAACACATACGCATAGAGAGAAGCACACGCGCGGACGCATGCACACACTCCTACTCTACCGCACGCATTCTTTGCTTCTCTTCCCCTTTGCCCCCCCCTCCCCCTCCCCCTCCCGTAACTCCTCGAGCCCAGCTGGCCACCTGCAACACTGTGCGCCGCATTATATAAGCAAAAATCGTTCAACATCGCGTCCTTGACCTTGACTAGAACCCCCCCCCCCCTCCCCTTTCCTCCTCACTCTCTGTCATCTGCTTCTACCCTTCCCTCTCCCCCCTCACTTTTCATATCCCCCTTCCACCCTCCCTCCCTCCCTCCCTCCCTCCCTCCCTCCCTCCCTCCCACCTTCTTCCCATACCCGTGCACCAGGAAACAAGGATAGAGAAGCCTACCCATCGATTACAACTCTCGAGTTCTCCAGTTGTCTTTGTGTTCAGTTTTAGTTCGTCTTTGTTGGCACTGTCGTCGAGGAGGATCGCATCCACTGTTGTCTCCAAGAGGTGTCATTTTCCCACCCTCTCTCCCTCTTTCTCTCACCACCTCTCTCTCCCCTTCAATCTCTAATCATTATTCAAGGAACGCAACGCAAGCTGCTGTCTGCTGCACGTTAAGTAAGCGAAGTGATTGCTTACGCGTAGTTGGAGCGCCAAAATGCGTCGTTTTTATTCGGTTCAGCAAAGACACTGGCGTTCTGTTGGTAATGCTGTGGAAGGGTAGTGCGGCATGGGTTTTGCCATTGTTTTCGACTCTTGCTCTCTCCTTCTCTCTCTCTCTCTCTCTCTCTCTCTCTCTCTCTCTCTCTCTCTCTCTCTCTCTCTCTCTCTCGCTCTCTCTCTCTCTTTCTCTCTCTCTTTCTTTCTCTCTTTCTTTTTTTCTCTGGATATGGTTATATCTTAAACATCTAGTGATTAGTAATGATAATGATAATAATGATGGTGATTAGTATAATAATAAGAATTGCATTTACTACGATGAAAAAAAAAGAAAGAAATGCGAAAATAACTTTGCAAATTGGCGCAAATAGAGAAGGGAAACAGATTTTTAAAAAATCGTAGCAAAAAGTAATGGCCAGAGTTTTAAAGCCATCTGATCAACAAAAAACTCATTTCAACTTCTAAAAGGAACACTTGGAAAACAAAACAAGGATGTTTTTTCCTGGCAAAAAGAGGAGCTTTCTGCTGGACTTTTTTTTTCAGAGAGAGAGAGAGAGAGAGTTAAAGAGGGGGAGGGGGGATGGAGGAGGAGATCACTTCGATTCGCCGCCGATGCATGACTCGATCGGCGCAGTGACCTCGGCGTGTGCGCTACCCGAAGGCACGCCTGATAGGGGTTGCGCCACGGGAAATGACAGTGCTGGAGTGCATACCTCATTTCCCTCATGTCTGTATCTTACAAAAATATTTCTTCATGGCTGAGGACGACAGAAAGAAAATAAACACAGAAGGGAGCGGTAATATCTAAACAGAAAAAAATAACAAAAAAACAAAAAAAAATAGAAGCATGCGTCGCTCATAATTATCACCAAAAGCCGTTGTCATTTTCGCACGCCTTAATAAATGACCCAAAGAGGGAGACAAAGAAGGTGTGTCGATCACGCCCATTCTCGTAATCTACCCCTGGCCCCCATCTCCGCTCCTCCTCCACCTATACTACAACCTCTTCCACCTCCTCCTCGGCCCCCCTCTACCTCCTCTATCTCCTTTTACCATCCCTATCTCTACCTCCACCACATCTATCTTTACCTTTACCTTTACCTCTACCACTAACTCCACCCCCACCTCCACCTCCGCCATCTTCTTATCCACATCGTCTCCTCTCTCCTCTCTCCCCCCCCTCTTCCTCCCCCTCCCCACCAACCCCCGCGACCACGAGGGAATTTCGCAAATGTGGCGAATGAACGAACGAGTCACGCGCAATATCCATTACCGAAAGAGAGAGAGAACGCCACAGGAAATTATCTACCATTTTTACCATTTTAGCCCTCCCTCCCATCTTTCTTTCTCTCTCTCTCTCTCTCTCTCTCTCTCTCTCTCTCTCTCTCTCTCTCTCTCTCTCTCTCTCTCTCTCTCTCTCTCTCTCTCTCTGAATCTTTTTAGATTTTATTTATTCACACACACACACACACACACA